>JACN01055875.1:0-34619 GCA_000787155.1 Scartelaos histophorus
GCACTGATTTGACTCCATAGTTTTCCTTGTGTGACATAGATAAGCTAAAAAAAATGATGCACAAGCTCGAGTGACACATTCAAGTTACTCTTTAACCCCGAAGACCTTTGTTCTCGTTACTAATGGAGTGTTGCGTTCATTACAGTAGTTTATCTTGGATCTGTTACACTCCCATCATGAGAGTTCAGTCGACGGCTGAAGACTGGACTGATCTTTACGGCTTTTTCAGAAATTTGCAGTCGTCACCACTTGGCTGGACTGAGCTGATGTTTTCCTGCACGAACAAATAAAAAGTGACACATTTACTGGTAACGCAGCTCGTATCAGTTCTGATGTGATGCGGTTCGTACCTTTTGTTTTTCCTGGAGTAAAGTATGATGCTGGTGATGATCACGATGAGAGCGACTCCTCCAACCACAGAACCGGCGATAATTCCAGCAACGTCAACTGAAAGTGACAATTTGACAACAAAAAGTAAAAAAAAACCACATGGACACTCTTCGGAAGTGATTTTTTTTTTTCATTCAAATCAACAAGCAGCAGATCGTTTTGATGCTTATGTGAACAATTTTTCAAGAAAGAAGTGATATTTTTTTAGAAGTGTAATGGTTTCCAGCTGCTATATTCATGGGGCCAGGTTATAAATAAAATAAGACATGATTTATATTGAGAAATAAAACAGGAGTTGCTTAAAGACTCAAAGTTCAAGTCGTGATTAGACCAATATACATGAAGGTGCTTTTGTAGTAGCAAACAGGAGATAAGGAAACTCATTTAACCGTCTTAATAATCTACTTACAGATAATGTCAATGTGCTTAAATAGTGATAAGTCGTATTGTCGTAAAATGCACTGGTTACAGGAGCAGTAATAATAGAGATAAAATGTAAATAATCATTTGTTGTGGTGTGTGATTGGCATTTGATCCGTCTGGTCAAACAAACAAACACTTATTTTCAGATTTGCAAAAACGGCGGCAGAATCGTCACGTTTGATTTTCTCATTTATTCGTACTGGATTTGCAGACGGTGTCCTGTCCAGACCAGCGTCCGTCCGGCTGACACAGCCTCTCGGACGAGCCTCTCAGAGTGAAGCCCTCGTCGCAGAACAAAAGCACCTTGGAGCCCTGTAAATACGTGGTGCCGTTTTTCCCTCCATTCGTCGGCGGAGAAAGGAAGCCGCAGGTCACCACTGTAACACAGTCACATCTGAGTAACGAGCGACTATTGGGAGCGTTTGTAGTTTGATCTCACCTGGTTTGAGGTCCTCCACTAGGGTCATGTGACTCTGAAACAGCATTTTGGTGGAGTTTCCGAGCATTAGACTGCGACCTACGAGGATGTCATACCTGAAGAGTTAAAAACAGTCAAAGAAAACTGAAATGACTGAGCGGATACTTCATTTGCAGCTGTTAAATTTTAGTTTTGTGTGCTGATGGTACCTGCAGAACTGGGAGCCCTCGCCGGAGCAGATCTGAATTGCCTGATGGAGCAGTGGGTCGCTTGAATTTTCAGTAACATAAAAGTCGGGGAAAAAGCTGATGTCGTGTTTAGGGGCGTTTTTGTATTCGCTCTCGAGATACGCAGTGTCATACGTGAACAAGGAGGATTTCAGTGTGATGGACCCTGGAACACACATTGGGGCGTTAGTGTTCAGATCATTTGAAACACAATAAAAGAGTGTACGCGCTCACAGCTCGCTCCAAAGCTGAACACCTCCTCCGGGTTGCTGATATTTTGTACGACCTGCCCGTTGTCCAGAGTGAGGTCGTCCTGGGCGATGCCGTTCAGAGTTCCCATCAGTCCCTGGGTTCTGCTGTAAAAGTCCTCTGGCAAAAGGACGGTGGTCGCCATGTTGTCCCCCCTGAGGCGCAGCTCCACCCCCGCCCCGCTCGGGAACATCACCGTCACATTGGTGGAGACAGGAGAGAAGACAAACACACCTGAAGAGGAGAAGCCGAGGTTATAAAGGTTTATTCTGAAATAAAACAAACTGTACATCTATAAAGGAATAAGAGAAACAGAGAAATGTAGTAGTAGTTGTGAAGGTTGGGCAGAAGGTTCATGAAATGTAACGTCACTTGAATAAACTACTTTACATTTTACATTTACATTTACATTTACATTTTACATTTACTAAGTTATTATTATTATGTTACCACCATAAATCAAACAGCTCTTTCCATGGATATTATTTGACCAGCATGAAAAGAAAAGAGAAGCTCGACTGACCGTGCAAGTCCATCCACGTCTGCTCAGTGAACGAGAGCTTCTCCTGGTTCTGCAGGACCTCCAGGCGGTTTGGTCCACTGGCCATTCGCACCTCGATGACATCAGAAGACATCTCCCTCATGGCCACAGCTGTCATCTTTGTTGCTTTAATTTTATCTGAATAAGAACAAATATATAAAAATGATATGCTTTAAAGTGTTTAATGTTTGTATTAAATAAATTCACACTGACCGGACACTGGTTCTGTTCTGCCTTGAATAGTCAGAGATTTGGCAGGTGCAGAGACTAAAGTGTATTCTCCTTTTCCATTGAAAGAATAACTGACACCATCAAATGTGATGAAGTGTGGATCTCCAAACACGACCGCTGAAAGGTTATCATTTACATTTACATCACTAATTCACACAATTCCACTAATTCACAGATTTGGACAGGATATAACCGTCATTTTCCACCTGATCGTGGAGTCCTGTATCTCCCACAGCCGCTGGACGGACGGTGCTTGAAGTAGTAGCTGCAGTTGTCCGACCACAGGCAGCAGTAGTAGAAGCTCAGAACGTCGTAGAGCCAGTGGGACTGTCCTGGGACGCGAGGGGGTTTCTTGAAAGGAGGTGAGCCCCAGTCGTGGGCTCGGTCTGGTGTGCTGCCCCCGATAGAGTCTCCTGTCAGCACCTGATCCCCACGACTGTCATAGCAGCACTGCTGTCCAGCGGCGAACATCGGACTGACCGACAAACACGTCTCAGTTCAGGTGTTTGATATTTGTCCTTGAATATCAGAAGTATTTCAGTGTGAGGGGCACTCACCTGGCCTGTATGGCCCTCACACAGTGGACACTCCCCGGGTGGTACGTGCACACACTCCCTTTCTCTATGTCACAGCCGTAATCGGTCTGAGGAGAAGATGTAAGTCAGTTCTGTTCCATAAACCTACAGCAGCTACATGGCAAGTTAATGCAGATTTTGAAAATATTTGTGATTTTTGTGTAAACCATTTGTGTTCATTTATTTATTACTTTCTGTAGGAAAACAGCCCGACCTATTAGTAATTCTTACATGGAAGCGGCCGGTGTCGGCTCTGGCCTGGGCCAGAGTGCAGGGACAGTCGATGATCTCCTGGAGGAAGTTTGGCAGCTGAGTTTCATACTTGTCCCAGGCCAGACACTTCTCCTTGGCCCAGGCTGCAGAGTTTGCTCTGAATTTCTCATCGAGGTGCCAGGCTAGAGCATGGTCTTCAGTCCACTGAGCTTCTACATTCCTATGTACATGCAGCAGTTGAGTTAATAGTTTTGATATTTTACACAACACAGCAAATCTCTAAGTATGAAGCACAGAACATAAACAAAGAAATAAAACCATAACTGTGAGTCTACAAACCTCATGCCGTCTGGATACACACTAGAACTGACACGCAGCATCCCGAGCTCCCAGCTGGAGAAGCTTTGTGGAGCAGGTTGAGGCACAAAGGTGAAGGAGCCGTTGTTGGAATGACCCTTTGAGAGTGTGTAGAGATACTTCCACTCAGCCGCCCAGTCGTTGGTGTAGGCTGTTCCTGCACACACACATACACAAGCACACGTGTAAGAGACTTTTTAACAGTGAATGATGATTCAGTTTAGGTGTTTACCCGTCTCTGTGTAACCCCACAGTTCTATGTTGACTGCGTCAGCTTTGACCATGGACGTGTTCCACGTCATCTGAAGACTTCCAGAGACGTGAGGCGTGCCATAATACTGCCATTTAGTAGAATTGACCAGGACAGCCTTGAGTTTTGAGTCCAGCTTTCCGGTGTGAACTGTAGTAATACATATTCTCTGTGTTATTGTTGAGAGCATGAAGAAAGTAAGTGACAAAATTACAAAATGTACCTGAGAGCCATTTGCCAGTTCTGGTAAAGTTTGCACCGTTGTTGGTGGAGATTTGAAAGGGGATCCATCCTGTTTCATACAGAAGTGGTGATATACAGTGTCCTCGGCTGAGTTCATCTACATAACCCTCAGTGTCAGTGTTGCTGTTAAACCTGAGACAACAGAGAGACATAAAGGCTGTTAGTTAAGTTCATGTATTTATTTAATGAAACACAGACAAGATAAATAAAAACAAACTCAAGATAAATTAACCTTAACAAATGTGTTTGAGATCTCTCACTCACACTGGCTGATGCTCCATTTCATAAAATCAAACATTCAAGGACCATGACACAACATTGATGTGGCCATTATAAAGTTCTGTAGTGACTAGTTTAGTTTAGGTCTCCCGGACAGTAATGTAATTATATTATAATGCTCCATGGAAACTCAAAATGGGTAAAATGCACATGCTGTGTTTTCGTGTTTCTTAGGGGAATGGAACGCAGCCCATTTTAAATTAAATTTGTATTCATTGTGTGTTATATATTAAAAATCTCACAACTCTGCAAACATTCTTTTTGATATACATTAAACAAAACTAAATGGGCGCCTCTTTACCTGCAGATGATGTGGTCAGTCTTGTTGAATGTCGTGTGAAGAACAACAAAATCAATCCCACCAAATATGCTCCCAGAGTACGGGTGGATCTGCACACAGTAGTCCCTGTAGTCAGCGCAGCAGTTCTTCAGGGACTCACATGTGGGCTGACACGAGCACAGGCCTGCAGACGCTCCACATTTCCCCTCACATGATTGACCTGTCAAAATACAAAGTTACTCACTTCATTTAAACATCACTTTAGTAACAGACGTCACACACTCACCTAATACACTGCACACACATAACAGCAGGAGTAAGAAAACCACTCCAGCAGTAGTGGATTTGTCCATCAGGAACATCTGAAGAGGCTCTTCTGGGTTCCTGCTCGTGTGTTGTCACATAAATACTCAAACCTTGGCCCTTCGGTCTCAGACGTGACCAGAAACTGTTACTCATTAACTTCAGACAGGAGTATTTCAAAATAGCATTACAGTAAGTCATTCGCTTTTTTATCTGATTGGAATTTTAATTGGAACTTTAATGGGTAATAAAACTAACATACTTCAAATTATTCTAAATATACAAGAACATTTTTGTGGGGTTTTTTTTCATTTAGAAAATATATACATTTTAAAGAGCTGAGTAGTAATTGGAACTTTAATGGGTAATAAAACTGGAGCAATAAATCTGGAAGCATGTAAAAGGAGCAGATGCTGAACTGATAATAATTAAAAAAAAGATCTCTTACTATTCTTACTGAGGAAACTAATAATACTGACGTGGTCTCATATTCATCCAGAAATATAAATAATTCAACATGTATATTTATATTTGCTTGCATTTTAATGTCATATTCAAAAAATCCATTATCAGTTACAAAAGTATAAAAAGTCAGTTATAGGAAACACAGATATTCCAGCACAGTGCAGTTACAAGGAGTTTTTCTCATTTAAATTGAACACTGAGGTATTAAAACTGATTTACAGTTTTATGGCTATGACATTTCTAACACTTTTATTGGCTTCCATTGTGGACAGTGATGTCTTAAAATCTCCTGCTTTTGTTCATTGTTTCTTTAGATCCGTCTTTTTGGCCGCACCATCAGAGAAAGTGCAAAGAGAGAGCAGAGTGTGTGAAATAAATGCTTTAAATTCTGGATTTGGTCCTCGATTCCTGAAAGTATGGATGGAGAATTTGTATTGTTAAGTAGGTACCTTTCTCAAGAAAGATTTTTTTTTAAATGTTGTTTAACTGTTGAACTTACAACCATCAAATGTCCATTCTTTGCTCTGTAGACCATGGACTCTTGACCACTCTTGAAATCTACAAAACCCTCTCTACCAGGATGGATGTCAAACCGCACACTAAATAACAATTCAGTGAATGAAGAATGATATTTATCTCCTTTTTATTTGTGCTAATGCTGTTACCTGCCCTGGACCACCTGGATACAGTCTTCCTTCTTGGCAATAACGCACAACTTGGTCAATGCCTCAAACAGGTAGTCACACTGCAGAACAAGGTCCCCCTGAAACACACCAGTTTATAATGGTGCAGTCAAATGGGCTCTCACCTGTTACCAGTAACACTGTGTAATATTATTTGGTTACTCAGAATAATGCAAATAAACATTACAGGTGTGTAACACACAGCAGTGTTAATAAAAACCTTCTGCTTGTTGTCGTTTTGCTTCATGTCCTCATATATTACATGCAGGATCAGAAAGTTGTCACTTAAATTGCTGACGGAAACACCTGTAGAAGAATAAACCCAAACTGTGAAACACACACTAGATCTGGAACAAAAGGTTATTTCCAAACCTTTGAGTGAGTTGAATTCTATTCGCTGCTTGATCTTGGCCTCCTCCACCAGGTACGCTGCCTCCTGGGTGAAGATGAGCTGTCTGAGCCGTGGCCTGAAACCGTTTCTGTCATACTTCACTACAGGGACACTGTACTGCATGGATAAAGACATGTTTCAATTAAAATAACAGAAAATGTGTTTTTCATAAGTAGTTTACCTGAATCCGCTCCGGTCGAATCATCTGAAGCACTTTGAGACTTATGTCTTCTTCAGCTTTGAGGAAAAAAACACTATAATTTGTTGTGTTAGATCATATGCAAAACATCAAAAAATGTTCCAGTTACCAATTCGTGTGTTGCAAAATGGCACGCAAACACTGAAGGGATAATTCTCTTTTTTTCCTTTGAACATGGAGCTGGCCTGAACCTTTAACAGCATCTAAAAGACAAATTATAATCAACACCATCTGTGATGACATGTCACATTTCATATCCAAATTTAATATCATGGATTAGAAGAACAATAAAACAATGACTTTTGAGTTTGAGTTTTTGATTACTTGGGCTTTTCGCTGTGGAGAGATCCCTTGAATGTAAACTCGCACCAAGTGTCGAACGTAGAGTTTTTTCAGAAGTTGCGATGCCTAAAACGCACCAACACAACAGTAGAAAAGGCGTCACAGGTAACGTGTGGGTGTAACTATTCGAGCAGTGTTTTAAATAAGACGCGTCTCACTTCCTGCAGGATGGGAGGAGGAGTGAGCCAGGAGTCCTTCTCCAGCACTGTCCTGGGGAGATTGTCCTTAAGTCGTGTGAGGTAGTTCTGTCTCACATAGGCCAGATACTCACTGTTGTCCACACAGGCCGGCTCATGTCGTGTCATGAAACCTTTAATAAACCTAAGAAAGAACATATTACACCTTTTATAATCGTCCTGTCACTATGTAACATCGCATCTGCTTACTTTTTGATGACTTTCACTGCCCACTGTCTTTTTTCCTTCTCTTTTCTTGCCATTAACCCTCTCCAGCAATTTTCAATTTTAGTAGCTTAAATCACACACAAAAAAATCACTTACACTTGAAAAAACAGAAAAGGAAAAAAACATTTTAATCATTTACCAGCCTCTCTCTGCTTGATGAAGTCTCCCTTCACACGGTAGCCTTTATACTTGGCCTGAATTCTTGTGGCTATACAAAAGAACACACACATTTATTTGACTATTTACATTATGTGTTCGTATCCCCGGCTGCGTCTCACCGAGCTTGTGTTTGCAGTGCTGAAAGGCGTCTTCTGTTGCAAACAATGTGCGCGGGTGGCGGATGAAGATTTTTGTTCTTCAAAAGAAATTTTAAATATAAATGCAGTAAAGTTAAAATCTTGTTTGTTTTAAAAATGTTTACCTTCCCATCTTGTATTCGTCAGGTGCGTAGCCCAAGTATTTGATGAGGCACAACACTCCCTCTGCAGCTGTGCCTTTCCAGTTCGGCCACGTCTCTGGACACAGGGGTTTATATCTATCAGACGTAAATGTGTTACTAGAATCACACACAGCACTAGTAATAAGTAATAATAACATAACACTATATGAAATATGTATAGTCTGTGACCGGTTAGCGTGAGTAGAGTTAATAGATTTGTGCAGAGTTAAATAATGTTTTGTTTAATTACAATAAGAATACTGTCAAACATCAATATAAAACATTATACCTCTGAAGGAAAAACTCATATTTGCGGCGATAGGCAAATCCGGCCCGCCTCACCCTGAGGTGCTCCATCAGACCCAAGTACTTGACCTGATGTCGCACCAGCACATCATCAAAGCGTCCTGCAGAGGGCAGTATAGGTCATTTACGGTGATCACAGCAGTGTGGATGTAGGCGGCTATTTTATTTTACCTGGTTGTTTTGATTCATTTGGTTTGATGCAGCGGACGTACCAAGGCTCTTTTGACATCAGAATCTCAGTCAAGCCCACCAGACTGGCTTTAAACTGTGTCACAACCTGAATAAAAATCACCAGTGAAGAGATTCCAGCGACAAATAAAAGACTGAAGCAAAGATCACATCAGCTGCTTACAGTTTCAGGCCTCCTCTTGCTGTCTGGTTCAGTCGCAGGAAAACAGAGCTTGATAACAGCGTTTGAGGACTGACGCATGACCTGGATTGGGAAAAAATGTGTCTTATAAAAATCTGTCACATAAACACCATGAAGAATAAAAACATGCACTTACCTCTTTGCCAGTGCGATACAATAGGTCATTGTTTTTGTCCAAGAATCCTTAAATACCAAAAATGTCATATTAAATACAGCGTACATTAATAAAAATACTGATTATTATTCACATCTTACCTACAACACAATATGTAACTTCTCCTGCGTAGTGCAAGAGGCGGAAATCTCCCCTTTCCAGTGTTTTTCTAGTTTTCTGATTTGCCAGTTTATGTCTGTAACATTCAGTCACAGTTAACAGGTTATGATCTGATCTTTGAGTTATTTCTCAAATAAAAAATGTAACTCACGTGACAAAATGCGGGTGGTTTCCAATTTCTTCTTCCATCTTTTCCAGGAACGTGAGGTCAGTAGCCTCCCCTGGACGTAAACATTCTTCATCCTGGAAAAAAAGACAAAAATCTCTTTAGATACAGAAAAAAATAGTACTTGATAATGTTGTAGCCCAATGTTCTACCAATAATGAGATGATCCCTTTGTGCTTTGCCTCTACGAGATCACATATGATTTTGTTGTTGAAGTATGGCACTGGTTCCCACTGCACAGAATCATTACATTACATTATGGCTTTGGGACGCACAATATAATAAACATAGCGAGTTTTTCTATTACTTCAATCCCTTCAATCCCATATTCTTCTTGCTCAGATTTGAGTGTCAGTTGGATGAAAAGCTGCTGCAACTTTTCATTGCAGTAGTTGATGCAAAACTGTTCAAAGCTGAAATAAAAAACGCAGTCAGCCTAATTGTTCAGTTTAGACGTTGTTACAGTAAATGGATAAACTTACCTGTTCACACTAAAAACCTCAAACCCATAGATGTCCAATAAACCAATGACTGTTTTCCTAGAAGAGTCCTATTAGAAATGCAAAACTAAGTAAATAATAATCAAATGTGTTTCATAAAATCATCTTAACTTAGATAAATTACTCTTTTTACATACTTTATTTGCTAAGGATTCGTTGAGCTTGTTGACCAGCCAGTTAAATGTGCGACCGTAGATGGCTTTGGCAAGTGCATCTCTGGCGTACACGGCATGTTCCACGGAGAAGGGACTGTGCACCTGGAGCAAAAACACACGAATGCAACGTAATCAGATTGAATTCATGTAAAACAAGCAAAGGCGTCGCTCAGATAAAGAGGTCCGAGGTCCAGCTCCACCTCGTGGGGCCTAAGACAAGACTTAAATCCAGGGGGGGGACAGGACCTTCTCTGTGGTCGGCCCAAAGCTCTGGACGTTCTGCCCCTCCATGTCCAAACTGCCCCCACAGTCGAGTGTTTTAAGTTTCGTCTTAAGACCCATTTTTACTCTGGCTTTTAACACAGCGTTTAAGATTATTTATTTATTTATTGTTTTTATCTATTTTATTCTTTTAGTACTGTCTTTTTAATTGCTTTTTGCATTATTATTTTTGTATTATTATTCTTTTATCTATTGATTCTGTTTTAACATGATTCTGCTGACTTTTTGCATTGCCATGTGAAGCACTTTGGTTTATAAAATGTGCCATACAAATAAAGTTGTATTGGATTGGATAAAAAAAACTAACCTCTTCTGTTTTGGCTTCAATCTTCTTATGGGTTAAACCGTGCTGAAGCACAGGGGCAGGAATACCAAGCAGCTGCGTCACAAACATTTGCCTGAGTCACTTTTACATGCGTTAAACAAGTACTTTGCAGCAGAAATTGCATTCAAACGGACGTATAAGTGACACATTTGCTGTAATTATCCTTTACCTTTGACACCCAGTGGATCTCCTGGTTGTTGTTGTTAAGAGTGGCATATCCTTGAGCGCTGGCTTCAAATTTAATGTTTCCCAAATGAAGAACACTGGCGATTATTGCAAATAGGTTCTGTGTTGTAGAAGAAGAAATTATATATTACATTATAGAATCACGCTGATTTCATTTTCCTTTTTCCCCTCACCTCAATGTCAGTCTCACAGAATTCTATCACGGTGAGAGCGTTTCGTACTGTTCTCCAGTCACTTTTATCATTGATGGAGCTGACTTTGGGACAGTTCCCCTAAAAACATAATTATTTTCACTTTATGTTCTACCGCATAAAGCAAAAATGTGTTTTCTGCTCGTCACCTGCATGAGATAACTATAAATCTGGCAGTTCCTCTCCAGGCCGAGCCACCGCAGCAGCTCCTCCTCCCCTCCCTCCACCAGCTGGTAGAAAATGTGGAAGTTTCTCTCACCATGATTCTGGTGAACGACACGTGACTTTTCCAGGAGGTAACTGAGAATATGACCCCCGACAGCACCACCCTGAGACACAACAAAAAAACTACTGTCAATTATTATATCTAGATATACTAATAAATACAACTAAAGCTCAAGTAGTTTAATTCTTGTCTCTTCTTGAATGAAAATGTTTAATTCTACCTTAAATCACACTTCGGTAAATGGAGTGTACCTGGTGATCAAACTGGATATCCATGTACTTCCCAAAGCGACTTGAGTTGTCATTCTTCAATGTTTTGGCATTTCCAAAAGCCTGAAAGGTTAATGCAAAGCTGACCAACAGGCTGGGCTGAAGAAGTTCACATAGAAGCGCTCACTTATGTATAGCTTACCTCCAGCACTGGGTTTGAGAGCAGCAGTCTGTCTCGAATGTTGTTCAGGAGTTTGGTACTGGGGCAGCTGACGGCATAAAACTGCAGGATTTTCTTAGAGGCTTCAGTTTTTCCTGCTCCGCTCTCTCCTGAGATGAGGATGAAGTGGTTGTTGAACTCTGACATCATTGTGCGAAATGCGTTATCTGCAAGAGCATAGCTGAAAGTACAAGGAAATGTTTTTATACACAGTTAAATCAAATCTTTTTTACTTTTAGTTAGTTATCTTACATATGAGGAGGAAGCTCAAAGAAGTTCACCCCCATGTAGATATCCATTTGTTTCTGGCTGTACATGTCTAATTCTTTATAAGGGTTCACAGAAACCAGGAGAGTGCCAATGTATGTCTGTATGCAAAGACAGAACAACAGTGTTAAATTTAAAGCAGATCAGCTGTATAATTCATATATTTGATGATGTCATTTGGCTTTAATAAGACTGAGAAGGGACTTTTAAGTACAGAGAAAGTCCTGAGAGAGAGTGTAAAAGTAAATAGTTGTTATTTGTTATTAGTTGTAACATGTTAAAGTTATCAGATGAACATAATAATATATATAGTGACATATAGGCCTATAGACATTGTATGGTTAGAAAACAAAAGATTAAAATGACACGACAGAGGGAAAAAAGGCTTACGTAAATGAGGTTTTCATGAAAGCGCTTCCTCAGGTTGTCGAGGAAAGCCGTCTCACTGGTGTAGGCATCCAGCAGAACAAAGTCCTGGATCCCAACTCTGTCCCGGGCTGTCAGTGAGGCCTCCATGTTCCTCAGGATCCGGTTACACCGCTGCTCCAGACTCTGTGATTAAAGAAAGACTTCATAAGATGAATAAATATCAGTAGTAGTTTTCTTTGTCAAACAAATGTTAAATGTACTATGCTGTCGATCTTGACTCTAGTATTGTCTGTTTGTGATTACTGAAGCATTTATACACAATTGGACTATTAATTTTCAGTGGACAGCCCACATCCTGATGGTTGGTGCCATGTCAGCTGACTTCCAGATTAAGATGTGTGTGTCCTTGACAGCATCCTCTATGTATGACAAGTCTAAATCCTGCCATCGTTATCTTATCTGCTTCCTAAAGTTATCTATCCCAAAGGAAACAAATAGGCTTAGTCCAAGAGAAAATACATGGAAGTTTACCAAAAATATGCTGACTAGTTTAATGCTTTAGCAAGACACTAACAATCTAACTTCTAACCCACAGACGTGTCCCTGGGTGGTCCCCATCTCAGCTACGTCAAAAAACTGGTTAAATCCAGAGGACAACATTTCCTAATGTTAAATAAACTTAATACAGGTGAACAGAGTTGCTCAGCAGATCTTCAGGTGAAAGTTAACACCGTCGACTATTCAATACTCTGTGTCAGCTTCTAGTTCAAAGATGATGCCAGGGACAGTGCTGTGCACTTTAATTACGGCGCTATCAAAGAGGCCCTGTGTATGCTTCAGTGCTTTGGCTCTCATCATCATCACAGCCAAGTTTGCCTGTCGCCAAGTCACAGTAACACACACTCACACAGCGCTTCAATAAGAGGAAAGGAGAAAAAATATGAACATTAAGTTATAGTTTTGGAATTAAGTACAGCAGATACAAGGCACATAAAACTGATTCATTACCTGCTCCAGTCCGAAATGACAATGCAACGTACAGTATCTGTGGCTACAGAGAACATCTCTTTATACTGAGTGGGGGGAAAGGTGTGTCGAGGAGCTATGAGATAACAGCTTTCACTTCCTTCACAAGGAAAGCATCCATTATGAAGAGGAAGCAAATATGGTCCTATATATAATTTGGGATCTACAGTGATGAACGAAAATGAAGGACAAAACAGTACAAAACTTACACAGTAAAATACAAAACCATAAGTAAAACCCAGTTAACCTTGGCTGGAAACGTCATGATATATCCTGATACAGCCATGTTCATAAAAAAGGGTAAATGCACATTCAAATGATGTTATTCTTATGTGGAAAAACAAATGCATTGTAATTTCCACAATGGTCTTAATGTCAATATATTGAATTATTGTATTTTTGTTGCTCTTAGTGTCTAAACAAATGGCCCAACAAAATGAGTGAATTATCACAGCGAAAAACTCAAACTTCTAACAGTGCAGATCACTTCACCTTGATGCAATAAAAACACTATAAAGCCTCAAAATACAGTTAGTGTAAACATCAAATTTTGATGTTAAGTATTCACCAGTACAGGAAAGTCTATCTGACCTGAGAGGGCGCTCTATTGTCCCTGTGCTTCCAGCATGGCACCGGATCCTATTACCAGTCACAAAGTGGCAGTTATGCTCCTGAAAGAGATATCACTCCTCGTGGGCCACTGACAGACACCTCACATCGCCCCCGGCAAAGCACGTTTAGGGGCTTGGGGTGTGCGCCGAAACCTGAGCAGACCCATCACATACTGCCCCCTGTGATGCTGCTCTGTCACCACCAGACTTCCACTGTAGTGCATGCAGTAAGCAACATTACAGTAACACCAGTCGATGTAACTTAGTACATCACCTGCTGGACTAAACAGAAAGTTAAAACTCTACTTGGTAACATTCTGCAAAGAGATAGAAGATAGATATGATGTGCCAGACTGTGGAATGTTAAAACCAGAGTAACAACAATTCCATGGAGACATGCAGGAGGAGCCAGACCACAAGGCCAAATATGAATCAGTTTTGTGGAGATGGAAGCCCACTCACAGTAAGGATGCATGTTTTCTATGTGTTTCAGTGCAGGTAAATCATCTTAAATGAAAAAACTTTTGATTTTTATATCTTTTTTGGCTCAAAGTCATCAACATTCAAATATATAAATACGTTTAGGCTGGCTACCACAATCTAATCTTTATTGTTTTTGCATATCTTTATTAAGTTACGTATTTTTATCTGTGTGTAATATTGGAAGAATGGTAAAAGATAGATGTGAAAGTGAGGCTGTTCTATACAATGTCCCTCACTTAATCGTCCCAAACTATCTAATATTACTGTTTAATGGACAAAGAAGTAAGAGTGAATGCATATTGCTTAAAAAAGAATCTATAAATCCATTATCAAACACACTTCAGATTACCTCTCTCACTTCCAATGTCCGGTGTGTCATGGCTGAGTGTCGCAGAACTTCAGAAAACTTCAAACCAAAGGGAAAACTTTCTGAAATGTTGAGTTTCTGCCGGTCCTACACTGAGAGGTTGTCCCACCGCTCTCTGCTTCACTTTCAACCCAAAAATGTCCCCACCAGAAGCACTACGGTCACAAAGCGTGAGGACAGCGCAGGTCTGCTTTGGGTGCAGGTGGAGAAGTGTGGTAGTGCGGTGGTGCAAGTCCGGTGCCTCTGTGCGGTCGTAATGAGGCTGTAATGAGCGATCTGGCCCTGGAAGCAGTGAGGTGGTTAAACATTCATGGAGCTCAGGCAGCAAACATTCACTCAGCCTCGGACCTGGAGAGCGTATGTAGGCTAACACAAGGATGTGGAAACTCAATCCCCTTGGAGACCTGTCCTCACCTTTCTCCTCACAAAATTACAGTCTAGGTATTGCATTACTGATCTTTGATTAGGTAGATGGATTTCAAACTAATTACTCGCTGTACATTATGTCAGTAGGGATTAGGCCCGTGGCAGCACCTAACATATTTATGATTTTTTTATGTGAATTGTTTGAGATAGAGAACAATAACACACATTAAGTTTTGACAAAGGAAAAGCACAGCTTTATTACTCATACTAAGTTCATAGAATTGATTTCTCAATTTTGGTGCTGAAAGGTTTGGTCAGTCTTGTGGTAACATGGTCCTTTTATTCCGTCTGTTTAAAATTTAAATTCAAGCTTCCTGTAAGCATCAACAAAGGCATCTTGTATTACTACCTTAACTTTGGCCCAAACAAAACGTGACATAAGAGAATATAATGGAAAACCTGGCATTAACATAAAGTAATTCATTATGCAAATACTGATGGGTAAGTTTGCACTGCATCTAAGACCATTCAGATCGAATCTTTGATTCTTTGATGCATAAGTGCCATTTAATGTAGGCTTGGGCCTACTTGGTTTTCCAAATCTTTCTCACTGATTATTTATTTAATTATTTAGAATAAATGAACAAACCCTATGATGGGGAATAACTTTTCTTGAATCGACAGAGCAACACCTTGGGTTACAAGAGCCAAATAAACTTCACGCTCCCATTAGAGCCACACAACTAAACTTCCAACTAATTTATTCATGTGAGCAAAGAGATTCTTGTCTCTTTGTCACCTCTTAGGTCAAACAGCGGTTTTCAAACATTAAGCCTACAGACTAACCCTTCCTATGAGTGTCAAAGAAAAGCTGCACTAAACCAGCAGGTCTAAGCAGAGCTCAGACCAAAACCTGTGAGATGTGAAGAGAGAAAACTGGACACCAAATAAAATAAATGCAGTGTTACCTTCACGGTTGGGGCCTTCGGGGTTAGAGACGTAGCCGATATTCTTGATTCGTGAATATAATAAAAAACAATAAATACATTTAAAAAACAATAAAGAGTAGGGCTGTCTATGCTACTAAAGTATAATATATGCAGTATACTGTAATGTACAGCCTACAGATCCTTTTAAATCTTATGTTCAAAATTGTGGAATGGAGCAAGTGGCGCCATAATGAAGCTAACATATTTACGATGATTAACGGACGGATGCTAACTTAGCATGTAGTAGCCCTACATGCTAACTTAGCATGTAGTAGCTCTACATGCTAATGGTTTTATGACATTAGAACAATATGAGCAACTATTTTTAATTTCTGAGCTACAAGCTACATTTACTTTGCTTCTGTGTTAAGAAGGATTTTCTAACTCTAAAATAAAATTATATTTGTGCTTCACAAAAAGTATAATTTATGATGAAGTGTAAACTGTTGTGGCCTCAGCATTTCTGTGAGGATTTGTCCAGTAAAACCTCAAAATATGGTTTTCATTTTCCAAATTATCCTTTAATATTTTAGGATATTCTGAAGTTTTCCCGTGTACGTGGCATTATGTTCCACTTCACTTCACTGTGTCTATTCCTTAGAATGTTTTTGTTTACAGTTTTTCAAAGGGCGGATTCACTTACCAAACAACTTCACCGGTCCAGCCGTTAAAAACACGTTATATTAACCGGTCCAGCCGTTAAAAACACGTTATATTAACCGGTCCAGCCGTTAAAAACACGTTATATTAACCGGCGACAGCGACAAACTTTACGGTCAGGACAGGACAGCTCGGGTAAGCTTTTATTAAACAACGAATGTCAGTAATATATTTAAACACGTTATTAACCGGCGACAGCGACAAACTTTACGGTCAGGACAGGACAGCTCGGGTAAGCTTTTATTAAACAACGAATGTCAGTAATATATTTATTTATTTATGTATTTATTTATTTGATAAACGTCCTTTAAGTACTCAGGGTGACTTGAAACTGTTTGACTTGACTTAAATGGTTGAACACAACAGGCGCCTTTGGATAAATCAGTATTTGTTATTATTATTTGTGTGGAATGCAGTCGTTTGTTTATCCTGTAAATCCGTGTTCCAGATCACGTGTTCTCCAGTGGCCCTCGGCCTGTTTGCCGGTGTGGCGGGTGTGGCCGGTGTGGCTCCTCCTCTGGGCTGGAGCAGGTGTCGGATCCACCTGAGCCTGACCCGGGGACTGTACGAGCAGGTTTGACAAGGCCAACCGCACCGATGGGACAGACACAACTATGAAGAAGTTTTCTCACACGGTTTTTTACAAGAATGACTCTCGCCAAAGGTAGGCTTATGAACAACCTAACAACCAGGGCAAGTGTTATAACCATGGATCTTTATGCTGCCGTTTTTCGCTTTCTTTTGGAGAACGGGGGAAGTTATAATCTCCCGAAATGATGAGGACTTGGGCTCAGACAATGAGATTTACACCAGAGCAGAGAGGCGTCCTCCTGCAGAGCCCGCGACCATCTGTGGGGCCAGTAGTAAGAAATATGATTCATTTCAGCATTTTATCACATTGTCAACCTGTGTGATCATAAACTACGGCGCTTTACCTCAAGACAAGTGGTATTTTATCTTGCACAAATACATTCAGAAGTTTCTTGATGGACTTTACATTACATATGAGACCAGTAATCTAAGTGAGATAACAATTTGATTTGTACGTTCTGTGCTTTAGATATTTTTACCGTTGCTGATGCGATTGAAGCGACTGGTTTTGGAAAATATCAGTGGAAAATCAGTCTGTTCACTGGACTGTCATGGGTAAGTTTTGCACATGCACAAAACAATGGCTTGGTCAGTGGGTTAGCAATCTTTCCTCATAGCAAGAAGGTTATAGGTTCATAGGTCTCATAGTTTTTTTGGGTCTAGGGTGTGTCCAGTCAGTGGGGTGTAGTAGTTTTCCAGGAGAAGTGGATTAAAAATATTTCAGGTCTATTATCTATGTTATAACAACAAATGCAGGTGTAATAAAGCACACAGTCACTTAAATGATCTGTCCTCCACCCGAACAGATTGGAGACGCAATGGAGATGATGATCCTCAGTATTTTGGGACCCCAGCTGCACTGTGAGTGGGGACTGCACGGCTATGAAGTGGCTCTTTTAACATCGGTAATGTCCTACCAGACGTACCTATATGTTTAAATTTAATAGCTGAGTTTGAAAATCTGTACGTTTTCAGATCGTGTTTATTGGGATGGGCGTTGGCTCTCCATTATGGGGCAACCTATCAGACAAATACGGCAGACGAATAGTAAGTTTATGTTTAAGTTTTGTCAATGCACAGTCGCCTCTTCTCAGTGCGAACGTTCCATAGGGGCTCATCGGCTGTATGCTGTGGATTCTGTACTATGGTCTGTTGAGCTGTTTCGCTCCCCAGTACGGCTGGATATTAGCCCTCCGAGCATTTGTGGGCTTTGGTATTGGAGGAGCCCCTCAGGCGTAAGTAACAAATAATAATACTAACGCTTACGGCTTAAGGTTAACAGTGTGATGAGCGTTTATGTTGAATTGTTTTAACTTTTGTTTTATTTTTAGAGTAACTCTGTACTCAGAATTCCTTCCAGTGAAAGCAAGAGGAATCTGCGTCATGCTCATTGCGGTACACGATTGGTTTCATTCAAATAAAATAAGTGTATACTGTTTATCACCTGACACAACTGTGTGTGGAACAGGCCTTCTGGGCTCTTGGTGCCGTGTTTGAGGTGGTCTTGGCCCTGTTCGTCATGCCCACTCTCGGATGGAGATGGCTTCTTGGTCTGTCAATTATTCCAATGGCTGTCTTTTTGATCTTTTCTCATGTAAGTGTTTCATCTCTTAGTTATTACATTAATTAATAAATAAAGTATTGTTTATTGTCACAGCATTGGAACTTATTACAGTAACTTATTGTTTTTACTGCCCAGTGGTTGCCCGAAAGTCCTCGCTTTGACGTCTTGGCGGGAAGAAATGATAAAGCTATGAAAACTTTAGAGCAAATTGCAAAAGATAACAAGAAGCCTCTACCTCAGGGAAGACTTATTTGTAGGAATCCTGTAAGTTCTATACACCTGCAGTTTATGTAATAACATGTGAAGAGCAATATGTTTAATATTGTTCATTTCATTTTAGCAACACAACCGTGGGCGAATAAAAGATCTCTTCATTCCTCAGTATCTACGCACCACACTTATTTTGTGGTTTCTTTGGTTAGTAACAACAGTGTTTGTACGATGTCTTGATGTAAATAAGACCCATAGTAATGCAGTAAGATTTAAGCTAAGGGTTAAAGGTTAGGGTTTAGGTGAGACAAGGAGCTATGGTGAAAAGAATGTTTAGCAATGTAATGTCTCCAAAAAACATGGAAATCCAACATGGGTTTGTGTTTGTCCAGGTTTGCAAATGCATTCTGCTATTACGGTATTGTCTTGTTGACGACTGAAATGTTCCAAGACGGAGACGCATGTGGAGGTAGAGCATGTCTCATTTTGTGCCATATCTGACTGCAAAGCAAAAAGTTCAGTTTTATTAAATAACTGCAAAAATTGTTTTGTTTTAGCAACACAAGGGGCGAAGGAAGATTTTACATGCCGACTGGAATGCAATTATTTAACAGCAGAAGACTACAAGGATCTTTTATGGACAACTCTTGCTGAATTCCCTGGTGAACGCTCTCAACAATAATTTAAATATTAAAATAATATGTGGGTAGCTCATCATATCCCATTGTAATTAGTGTTAAATCTCAATAGGTATTTTAATTGTCCTTGTTGCAATTGATCGAATTGGTCGGAAGAGGAGCATGACGCTAAGCTTTTTTATGTTTGCTTTGTGCATCCTGCCCATGTACGCCTGCATCGGGAGGTGAGTATGTTCATCACCATTTTGATATTAATCTTTATTGCACCAGAGATGTTCATGGTAACTTATTTTTTATTGTGCAGGGTATCGCTTACAATCCTGATTTTTTTTGCGAGAGCTGCGATCTCAGGAGGATACCAAGTAGTTTTTGTTTACACACCAGAGGTAAAGATGCAGTAAAGCCTCAAGTGTTCATTTATTCTCTACTCTTTTACTTACAGCATTTCTACAGTGATTGAAAAGCAACATTTCATACCATTTCTGATAGGTCCAAAGTTATGGTCGTATGATCAGCTGAGAAAAATTCTGTAAGCTTCAAAAGGTCTTGACTTGTAGTCTTCATTTGAAGGTGCCAGTGTGCAAGTTATGGTCTCGGCTTATGTCAGGTTATAAAGACAGAGATGGACAGAGGCCTGAGGACAGAGGCCGGGGTTTGACTAAACTAAAATAAGGTCATTTACACACGGGGATGTAGTTATGCTGAGAGAAAAGCTCTGGGGTGTGTATCCAGGAAACTGAATAATAGTTTTTTCACACACATGTTCACCACATTTCTGTTCTCCAGGTGTTTCCCACAGAAATCAGGGCTTTGTCCTTGGGGACGTCCAGTGGTTTTGCCAGACTGGGAGCTCTCTTAACTCCTTTTGTGGCACAAGTATGTATAATTGCTGTTTATAGAGATTTTAATATGTGACAATGATTTCCAGTCTAACTGCATCACAGCTTGAAGTCATAAGTGTTATTGTTTTCTGATTGTTCACTATGGTACAGTCTGTAGTTACACTGTACATACATACTTATGGCTCCCTCTTATGGTGGGTTCAGCACAATAACACTCCTTTAAATCTGATTTCTCTACATGTCAGTGTTTTCTTGCTGCAGGTGTTGCTGAGGTTTTCGGCCAGCTTCACGTTGACTGTGTACTGGGTGTTTGCTTTCCTGGCAGGGATAGCGGCCCTGCTCCTTCCCATTGAGACTTTAGGCCGACCTATGGAGGAGGATAGAGCTAAGCAGGAGTCTGGGGCAGAGCACACATCCTCCTCACAGCAGGTGCAGGCAGACACCTGCTCACACACATCTCCATAAGTGTATGGAACAGCAATGTTTTGACACAATGTTCAGGATCTTTACCAGAGCACTTTGCGCTAATAATCTGTGTTCATGTCAGATTGGTCAGAGTAAGAAATAACTTGCCAAAGAATGTTTTTTATGAGATAATTTACAAAATTGCAAAATTCACTGTTAATATATATTTTGTCCTATTTCAAGTTGTTCTATTTATTTATTTCATTAAAGTTGTTTCATGTGTTTGCATTATAATGTCGCTGTGTTTTATAAGCAGACGTGTTCTTGAGCCTCAGTGCTGAGTTTTCTGGCCAGGCACCTTGACAACATTGGCCCAATGACAGCGCGCACGCGAACTAGGCCAGCCAATCAGCGGCGTCCGGCAGAGCCGCATGTTTGTGCGCCGCGTCCTGCGCTGTTTGTTTGTGGAGTCTGCGCTCGGGCGGCGGAACCTCGGACTTGTTTCATTTTATGCTCGGTCCAAACCGCTGGCGCCATCGATTTTGCTGATGCGGGCCTCCACTGCGGAGGGCGGAGGAGCGGGAATCACATCGTGCGCCTGCCGAGCGTCAGGTGCTGCCGGACGGGACTCTGACTAGGCATTTTCTCCCCGGTGACAGACTATTGCCGCGCGTCTTCCCAGATAAGCGCTGCTCCTCCTCTTCCCCTCCCTTCTCTCCTCCAGCGGCGCACCGACATGGCCCTGGTGACTCTGCAGCGCTCTCCCACCCCCAGTGCAGCATCCTCGGCCAGCACGGCCAACAGCAGCGCCGGGGAGGTAAGAGGGCACCGCCGCTCACTCTTTGTACGGAGCTCGGGGTGAGGCGGGAGCTTCTGTGGGGCACGTCCTCAAACTTACCAGCTGATGGGTGGTGCTGCTTTAACGGGCAATTTACCGAATTCATGAACGTGAGAGGCGTTTTGATATCGTATCGTATCGGTATTTGTGAGACGTTATTGCAGCAGAGGATTTGTAAACAAAATCCTGCCCGGGGAGGGGTGAGGGGCTTTAGGCTGGAGCTTTGAGAACAACGTGCTCATTTCTCCCAGTCACGTACCAAACTGCACAGTTATAAACTAAACTCCATGTTGATGTTCTGCCCTGGTCTGTAGGCCTACACCATGTTGGTGAAATTGTTTTTATGCTTTTCTATTAAATTGTACTAAAATTTAGAACTTTCTGATAATGACCACAAAAATCACACTAATGAAAGTTAGTATAACTACACCGCCCTGTAGACAGATAAATAATTTGTTGTGGTTCTAAGCTTGTTAATTGGGTTTCTAAAGGGGAAAACAGTAGTGGCATAAGTGAACATGGCCAGTAGATGGTGCTGTCTCACGGTTAATCCTTTCGCTTCTTGCTTTTGTCTGTAGGATTTTGGGAGTGATGATGACAGGAAAAACAATCAATGGTAAGTGTCTGTCATGTTCTCTTCTATAGAGTGAACTGAGCTCATGTCTCATTACCGTCCACTTTACAATCCATATTACAGTTAATTTTATACAATATAATGTACATTTAAACATAGAATTATATTATAGTACCATATACCATATCAATTGGCCCTATCCCACGTGTATCGAATATGACTTCTGATACCTGGTCTAATCTGGTACCTAGTATAAATCCTTCCTTCTTTTTATTGATATGGCATCACTTGAAGGTTGAACACACTCCTAACTGACCTGCTGCTAAATACAGAGTATGTTTTGCACATGGTATTGTTGATTTATACCAGAAGTTTCACCACAGATCTTGACAATGCTCGAGGGAGGCAGTCTTATACTTTTCCACCTCCCACTCCCACAGATGTGTATGAATGACGGTATTGTGAAGGGTAAACTGACTAGTGAGGACCAAAGAGTGGGCAGGCTGGGTACAGAGGCCCTGAAGCTAGGATCACCTTGGTGGGAAGAAATTAGAGTAGGTAAGCTCAGTCTTGTGTACAGTTTTCTGTTGAAAGTTAAACAGTCAACTGGAGATTAAGAGAATAAGAGATCGTATTGTTTGGTATGGTTAATTCCTCAAGTGTTGTGAGGTAAATACTGCTTTAACAACCTGAGATATGTTTTCATAAAATGTTTTCCTTACATTTTATATCACATTTTAGGTTTTAACTTCAGCAGCATATTTACAGGCTAAGCAAACAATTTGATCATGTCAAGTAATAGTTGGCTGTAATACATTAGTACTTAGTACTTAACAAAGTAAAAATGTCAAAATACCACTTGCTCACAGAATTACCTGAGAATTTAGTACGTAGATTGTGATTTTCCACCTTCCATTATGTTGTATTTTTCTTGTGCCTGTGATCAATGGGCACCAGACATTAGGATTCTGCTTTTGGGACGTGTGTGGTTTTTATGAAGAGACTTTGGTTTAAGCAGCTGTCTGTTCTTTGTTTTAACAATACTTTTTGCCATTTTTCACGCAGTTTCTATTCACCACAAAAATAATACACGAGACATTAAATAAAACTTTAAATATTTGGAACTATCTTTTTATATTCATATTCTCCTGTATTCTTTTTTCACTGAAGGAAAGCAAGACCTATAAATATTTATACCAGGGGTCTCCAACCTGTAGCTCAGGAACCCCCAGGAGCTCTCCAGGCCCTTCCAAGGGATTTCAGAATTAGACCATTGTGCTGAATAACCAAAATCTGGTTAATTACATGCCTATTACCATTGTAAATGTCATTTTGAAACCCAACTTGGTGCACTAATAAATGGACAATGGTTTATGTTTTATGGGCATTTAACTGTTCCCTCTTTCTTATAATCGTCTCAGTTTCTTGCGGTCGCTAAAATGACAGAAAAGTTTTGTTTTGTAAAGGTTGCTCACCGGAGGAAAAAGGTTGGAGAACCATGATTTAGAGCAATGGACTCAACCTGGTTTATTGTGATTTTTGTTCCCTTTTTGATTTGTTCTCACACAGTTCTGATGTTTTGATACTTAATTCATTTTTTCAGCCTCAGCGAGAGTTTCTTCATGGTCAAAGGAGCTGCCCTCTTCCTCCAACAAGGCGGCATTGCACAGGAGCCAAATACCCCCACTCATCATAAACATGCAGGTAAAACCTGTTATAAGTCAGTTTAAGAAAAACACTAGTCTGAGGGTGATACTTTTATGAAATTGTCAGTGATTATGTCAAAAATAATGATTGTATTTGATCCAGGGGATCTACCTCAACACCTTCAGGTCATGTTCAAGATCCTCCGCGCTGAAGATCGTATTAAGTTGGTAAGAATAAACTCAGCAACTCTTCAGATTTAGCTTTGAACTGACTTTTAACAAAATGTTGTTAAAAATCTTTGTTAAAACATCTCCCAGGCTGTACGTTTAGAAAGTGGATGGTCAGAGAGAGTGCGTTACATGGTCGTCATCTACACCAATGGTCATCAAGACACCGAGGAAAATATTGTTCTGGGAATGGACTTTGCAGATAAAGACAGGTATGATCTCCTTTAGTTTCGTGGCTTATGGGTTTATAAATTAATACATTACTTGTCTAATTATCTGCAGTAAAACATGTTCAATTGGGATGGTGTTACCACTGTGGAGCGACACAAACATCCACTTAGATGGAGATGGGTAAGTGGAGTTTTATGGTGTTTTTTTTGTTTGTTTGTTTTAGCTTGGGACATCTGAAAACTATTTTTTAGTCTATATATATAGAAATAACCAAATTCAATCAGTTAGTTTAGTTCAAGTCCATTTTTTGATATCTGCTTCGATTAATCTCAAATTTTGGCCCTTGAGGCAAGTGAGAGACTTAGATTTAGGGGGTTGTGGCTGTAGAGATTCTGTTTACCATTTATGTTCTGATTGAATAAGTCCATTATCTTCTGTTGGGTGCACTCCAGTGGCAGGAGAGTGAATAACATCCTTTTTTGTTTTCGTGCTGACCTGTCAACATTGTGTGTGGCTTTGAGTTGGGGGAATGTTCCATGGGGCTGAGTTGAGTAAATGGCATAAACAGCAGTGGACTGTGTGAACATCTATGAATATCTCTCTTTTCTGACTTAAACATACTAATTTCTTGTCATCTTTTCTCAGAGGCTTTAGCGTTAACACCGCAGGGAGGTCACATGTCTTCAAGCCTGTGTCTGTGCAGGCCATGTGGTGAGTAAATCTTTGATCTGTACGGAGGATTAGTCTAAGATAAGCACAGTGCTCTATCTGGTCTAAATGTTTTTTTGGTTTTTTTTTTACAAATTTTTTAATTAATTTAGGGTAATCTGTGATGTAGAGTGTTTGTTTTGTTTGTTTGTTTGTTTAAGAAAAGATTACATCAGATGGAGTTTACTTTTTAAGTGTGAAATTTTAATATCCTAAGGGGTAATAAATGTAATAATTTTTTCAATATCCAGAGATAAACACAAAAATAGCTTATATCCTGACATACAATGATAATAAAAACTCGTTCAGGATTTATGTAATATAAATGTAATTAACAGTGATTTACAGTTGATAGCGACTGAGTGCTGTTCCATAGCTACGCCATCTACTGGTCACTTTGAAGAAGTGCGCTGTTGATCTCGCCCGTGTCCCACAGGTCGGCCCTTCAGGTCATACATAAAGCATGTGAGGTGTCACGTCGGTTCAACTATTTCCCAGGAGGCATTGCTCTCACGTGGATGGCCTTTTATGAGAGCAGCATCACCTCAGAACAAAGTTGCATTAATGAGTGGAACGCTATGACAGATCTGGAGAGCACACGGCCGGATTCTCCTGCCACCTTTGTAGAAAGGTGAAAATCTTTTTTTTTTATGTGATACAAATTTTATGTACTAAATGTGTCTGGTGTTACATGGCCAAAGTACATAAAACACAGAGAAGAGAGAACTTTATGAACAATGAGCTCTGGTCATATCTTAGTGTCATTGTCAGTCACACAGGGTCACTGAGGTTTCACATTTTTAAATTTATTTTTGTCAGGCCAACAGAGAGAGAGAGGACAGAGTGCCTGATTAAAGCAAAACTTCGTAACATCATGATGTTTCAGGACTTGGAGAACATCACGTCAAAGGAGGTTTGTAGAAACTGACAACAAGCACAATGTTTATAATGTTTATACTCTATGTGATAAACCAAAATACAATGATGCTTCTGTGTGCAGATCCGTAACGAGCTGGAGCAACATATGAGCTGTAACCTCAAAGACTACAAGGAGTTTATTGATAATGAGATGCTTTTAATTTTAGGACAAATGGACAAAGCCACTCTCATCTTTGATCATGTTTATTTGGTAAACATAATTACTTATATTTTGTACATTTAAAATTTACAAAATTATCCATTATCTACTGATTTCTGTTGAAGGGCTCTGAATGGAACGCTTCAAATCTGGAGGAGCTAAGAGACTGCGGGTGAGCTTATTATTACAGTCACATGTTTTAAGATGACATTTGTGTTCTATGCATGATTTCTGTAATACACCCCTGAAAGTTCTGTGTTAAGGTCTGTGTGTTAATAATAAGTAGAAAATATATATGAATAACAGTCTGTGTAATTACAGAGTGGGATACATTCTGAATGTTACAAGGGAGATAGACAACTTCTTCCCTGGGCTGTTCTCCTATCACAATGTGCGAGTATATGATGAGGAGGCCACAGACCTTCTGGCCCACTGGAATGATACCTACAACTTTATTGTCAAAGCCAAGTAAGTATTTAAACCTTTGGGATATCTACAAGGTGTAGTAGAGGGTTACTAATACATTACTGTGTATCATAACTAATATTATATGTATTCATTAGAAGTCAGTGTTGTTTAGCCTTCAACACACAAGCTGTCATAGCACTGACAAAATGTCTTCATCCAAATGCAGGACACAGCTGCGAAAGCTGCAGCAGATCTGAAATGCAGCTGTTAATCTGGTTGCTATGCAACCGTATGAGAAAGCTTACCTGATATAAAATAGACAGTTGTATAAATGATTGCATTGCTCACCAAAGTAAATGTATTTGACCGCCCAACAGGAAAAACAATTCCAAGTGCCTGGTGCACTGTAAGATGGGGGTGAGCCGGTCTGCCTCCACTGTTATTGCCTATGCCATGAAGGAGTACGGCTGGTCTCTGGAGAAAGCCCACAACTATGTGAAGCAAAAACGCAGCATAGCCCAGCCAAATGCTGCTTTCATGAAGCAGCTTGCTGAGTATGAAGGAATCCTGGATGCAAGGTTAGCAAAGTAATTAATTACCTTGTTCTGATTATATTATCTGCTTATATTTTTTTCTAATTATTATGAAGTTGCAGTAATGATGTTTGAAGTTGCTGTAGGTCTATGCTACTTTACATTTATTTATATTTGTATGTTTTTTGTGTTTTTTAAACACACTAGCAATGGAACCTAGTCCACTTGAAAAGTCTGATTGTGTGTCCCTATTCCACAGTAAACAGCGCCATAACAAACTATGGAGGCCTGAAACTGATGAGGAGAGTTCTGATGATCTACAGGCGTCTGGTCACACCACTGGAGGAGAGGAGACGCCTGGGCTCAGAGACGAAGAGGCCTGGGGGGGCTGTGGGGCATCTCCCTGCAGAATGGGTCTGGAAATGGAACCCCTGGACTCACTGAACTATAATTACTACTTCAGACGTTTGTCAGATTCTGCACTAGACAGTGAGCCATCCACACCAGTACGAGGACCACCTCTGCTCGGGATGGAGCGGGTGTTCATAGAAATTGAAGATGTAGAAAGGGATGCCCTGCTGGAGGATGATGGGTTCCCAATGGCCCATTTAGCACTGCCTGGAGAAGGCACCGCTGCTCAGACATGTGGGCGTCTGGACCCTTTGGAGGACATGAGACTGAGATTGGAGTTCAGCACTTTGGAAGAAGAGGATGAAGAGGAGGCCAAGAAGGAGGAGGCGGAGATGGCTGCTCTGGCCCAAACTCCTGGAAACTCAGATGGAAAGAGAGGAGATGACGACAGGCAGGAGGAGGGCCAGTTAGGCTTCGCCAACCTCAACACTAACAACAGCAACCGGCTAGCAGCAAAGCGCAGCTGTCCTGCAGCCTTTGATGTAAGTGACATTTTTGTGCATGTCGAGTGAGTTGTTTTATAAATAAACATGAAATATTTCATCTTTTTCTGTCCAAATTTAGGATAGTGGAAGCACTAGCAACCCTCTGAAGGTAAAGCCTTCGTATCAGTCCTGTAAAGACTGTCTGCGACTGCCCCAGGGTCGGCGCTGTGATCGTCCAGCAGGAAGCCGGTCCCATCGATTAAACCCCTCACGTCATTGTAATATCCCTTCAATATACATCAATCCACCTGGGACGGTCTTCACCTCTAGTCCAGCGTTACCATCCATGGCCACTGGAGTCGTCACTCCGAACCTAGTCCAGCCCTGCAGTCACTTTTGTCCCACCTGCTCCACAGGAGTCCCACTCGTCCACCGGCCCAAACTAGCCTCTCCAATGAGCTGCGAGGACACCGACAGCATGTCTGAGGAAGTGCAAGGACACATTCATGCTCAAACAGATGCCATAGATCTCACCCCAGGCTTAACCCCTCATTGTGAGAGCACAGTTCCTCTCCAGATGCAGATACCACGAGTGGGGATCGGATTTGGACTTGAACTGATGCAACAGAGGGCAGAGCAGCTTGACAAAGTGCCCAGTTTGGCTGTGGAAGGTCAGCTTCCAGTCAGACCTCTGCCTTAATAAATGTGACCTGGAAAAGCTGAAGCTCTGGGGGCTTAGCTGTGCCTCCACAGTGATCAGAAGCCAATGCTCCGGGCTGATCAATGCTGGCTTAAGCTGCTGTCTAGCATCAGTGGCAGTAGGCTGCCTTTACAGAAAGGCTCCCAAACACACTGGGACTAGATGATTCAGCGCTGGCTGGTGTACCTGCTTTTAGAAAACAGCCACTGAAGACTTTTCCTCTCACTTAAAATGGTGTATGATTTGTATCTTGTGGTTAACTGGAATTTCCATAACCCAGTGGTGGTCGGGCATAATGGCCATAGACAGAAAAGCAGAACACTGCAGTTGAGGTTTTAGTCATCTTTTGTTATTGAAGTTTACTGTCCAACTTACAGTTAGCACTTTGATACTGTGCAAAGAGAAAAAAAGACAACATGCTACATGTGACAAAAAGACAACAAGACGACATGCTAAGGTCTGTGTTGGATTAGCTCACCAATAGTATTTAAAAGCACGCTCAATCCGTGTTTGCAACTTGGGATCACCTGCATATCAACTGAATCAACACTGATTCATAAGTTTTAGTTCTTGTAGATTTGATATTTACCATTTAATGTGACATTATATGTGTAAAAAGCATGTCATTGTTGGTGGGCCTTGTATCTGACCACCTTCATCTCGTGTGTTTGCCTCCAGTGAGTCCACGTTATGACTGATGTGATCATGTCCTTAAAGCACTTGACTGAGCATGATGACAGTGTTGCACAACAGTTGTTTGTACATTCATGTTTAAGTTATGTTAAGTTATGTACTTGAAACCATTTTATTCTGCTTGTTTGGCACAAAAATATGTGAGGTCTCATATAAAGGGAGACATAAACGCTTTATCAACTAAAGATATGATTGCAGCTAATACTACCTGAAAATACAGGCACAGAAACATTACTAAAATGCTTTGGCACATCTCCTGACATTCTTGACTATGGCATAAAAATATATTTTTTGTTAATGTACTTGAACTTTGACTTTAGTTGAAATGCTGTCTGCCACAGACCCTAAGTTGCTGTGCCATAAGGAATTACTGTGTATATGTACATTTACTTGAATTTGTGTTGCTCCTGTTTTCACATGCTGGGTGTGCTGGAACCAAAGGGGTGATTCTTGTTTTTTATTTATTTGCTTTTTGTGTTTTGCATTTTTTGACAATTTAGCTAGATTAGAGAACTCATGTGACCCGTGCTAATGGAGCTGCTGGTTTGCTCAGTTATATATTTCTATTACAATTTTGCATTTATTACATTTCTGCAAGATTACCATAAGCACATCCAGCTCATTGTTCACTAGACATGGTGCACAGACTCTCCTCATTTTGCCAACAGTTTGTACTTTTGGGTTTTGTATTTAAGTGCCTTAAACTCAGCCTTAGCTCCATCATATTGATTGAAGGCTTAGTATCTTTGTTGATGGTCTGGCTCTCTGTACATACAAAACACATTTACTCCCAGTAACAATCATTAACTCGTCTCTGAAATGTATGGCATATCATGTATGCAAACAAGAACTGGCGGACTTCCATTTCTAATACTATATATGACTCGTCTTATCTGTTTGATATTGTTCTGCCTCTGTGGTTCGCTGAATGATAAACCTCAAATGACCTGGAATGAGAACTATCTTTTGCATTTAGGATGGGTGAGACTTATGCTATCTCAATACTTTTTATGTAGAAAGAAGTTTGTAACACTTTCAACTTTGATTTTAATGGAAGTTGAAATACAGTGTAATGTATTGAGTTACAAACATCTGTCATCATAGACAATCCACAACTCGGCATTTGTTTATCACCGGTTGTTTTCAAGCAGATCATCAAACTGAACAAATAAAGAAGACCGTTTCTGGTGGAAACTCCTCACTGTCTTCTGTATGGTACAATGCCAATGTTTATGTGCCATGCACTTTTTAATAATTTGTTAAAGTATGTCCATGTTAATATTTATCATGGAAATAAACTATTTCTTCTGCATAGTATTATTTTGTGTTTTTGCAAACGAGAGAGAAACAAACCTTAAAACATCTAACTTTACCTCGACTTGCTCTTTAAGTAAAATGAAGTGGGCAGAGATCAGTTTTATTGAATTATCCAAATGAAGCGGTGACATCATGAGAAAGGTGACAGCTCAGGGACGACGTCTCACACACAAGTCGTACAGGACCCGGAGAAGCTTCCTCATAACTTACAGTAAGTACCAGACTAGAATCATTAACTGCACAGACCAGTCTTAGTTGTCAATAGACATAAAACTGTAAATATGGACCTAAGAGCAACAAGTAGGATATTTAACAGTTATTTTAGAGGAGCCATGATATTTAGATATTTAGGCCTAGAAAAAGATTCTTACAATACTGTGAATGTAATGTGCATGTATTGTGCTGTAGAGATTCACTTTTATGTGGTGTGAGACTGTAATCCAGCTAATATTGTGCTCTCAAGTTTTGGCAGTGATCAGAGAAAAACAAGGCTAACTTGGGCTCGGGCTAAAGTCACAAGCCTCTCATAAACTGTCTGGGTGTTTAGTATTGGAAGCATGAGAGGCAAAGGAGAGGCCCATGGAAACAGTGCTATAGTAGAGGAGCTTTCACAGGCCAATGTCACAAATGCCTCTGCTATTGTAATGCCACCATCCCAAAAATAACACTGGGCTGGAGAGGAGCGCTTACATCTGTCAAGTACCTGGACTTGGAAGAGCCACAATGTCAGACAGTTAAATGAACAAATATATGTGTAAATATTTTCAATTTAAAATGGGGGGGTGGGCTTCATTTCCACACAGTAGACGTGTGTTTTTAAGCCAGGACAAAAAAGACATGTCACTCAACACCTCTAATGCTGGAAATAGCTCCAGTGCAGGACTGAGGTGAAGAGGTTCAGTCGCCTCCTGATAGCCCTCCTGATCTTAAACTCAAGATGAAAGAAGTAAAATTAACTACATCCTTAATAATAGATTTAAAGAACATCTAACTAATATAATAAGTAAGAATAGTTTAATGTAATGTTCATACTTGAGCCTGTTTCTTTTCTTTAACAACACCTCTTCTGGTCATAAAACCAATAATTAGACTCTCATGACTCAAATCAAGTATCCAAACGACCTTTATGCAAACCACCGTAACCAAAACAATGATAAACCATAGACAGGTTAATGGAAGAGCACACAGAGCAAATTAGCCACGTCTTCTACTAATTGAGAATGCCTGATGCTTGTGAATGTGAGCTGGCTCTGAAAGAACAACATCCAAGTCTTAAATCACGTTGGATCAAACACTTGTGTTACGCAAAACTCAGAAACTTGTGATGTGATTATTCATTTGATCCTAAAAGAAATGCTTTTTATATGATTTCTGATCTGGTTTCATTTTAGCTTCCTGACACATACAAGCAGAAAAGTTTAATCACAAACTTACAGTTTTTAGTTTTTTATGCTGTGTATAAAAGAAAATTCTAAAATCACATTTTGTTTTTTCTAGGAAACAAAACACAGAATGGGTCAAAAGCTTGAAAAGTTGTCTGAAAAAGATGAGGAGTCACTGGACAATTCAGAGCAAACAGCAGAGACCCAAGAAACAGAACTGGACACCAAAGACCCGGACTGTGACATTTTTGGGAAGCCTCTGAATGACGCCGGAATCTGTGTCACTGAGCATGCTCCGGAGTCTACTGTCCCCGTGGCACGTACAGACCCCCAAACTTGGCAGCCAATCAGAGGTTTGGGTCGGCCGGAGCGCCCTCTCCACACACAGGGGCAACAGGTGGGCGGGGTGAGCCACAGCCAGGATGCCACTCAAGCCACAGAGGAGTCAAAAACTGTTTTGAGAGCTCCGGGGAGCAGACAGACGTCCAAACAGCCTAATAATAAACACAGTGAGAGACAAGCTGTGGTCTGTTTTGGGCCCGCGGCAATGGAGGAGCAGAGGAAGAGTTCTGAAGGACAAGAAAATGAAGAAGACTTTGTTGTTCTGGAGAAAGACGACACGTGGGTCTCAACAAATGGACAAAACACAGAGGTTCAAAGTGACCAAATTCAAATAACGACCCAAGAAGCAACAAGCGGCGAGAAGTCGAGCTGGAGGGCACCTACAGACGGAGCGGAAACCAGCGCCGATACTTGTGTGGAGAGTAATTCAGGCCCACGTGTGGGTGAAGTGACAGGCGGCAGGTGTCAGCTAAAAGCCTCCGGTCCTGTCGGAGGAGCCCAGGCAGGAGCAGCGGGGAGAGGGACGGGAGAGAAAGGCAAGCAGAACACCGGGGAAACCAGAACTCCACCGGTTCCAAAGAGCAGAGGTTTGCTGAAAAGGATTGTGAGACGGAAGACCAATGACGAGTGTGAGATCGTTCCTTGTGAACCTGCAGTGAAGGCTCAAGAGGAGGAAGGCAGGGAAAACTCTACAGACTGCATGACTGAAAGCAGAAAACGAGACATGAGCGGTGTGAGTCCGAGGGCCAGCGCACGCCGGGGCAGCTCCAAGAAAGAGGACAATCGCTCTGACGCCAACTCAGCGAAGCCCTCTAGCTCCAGCGCGCCGCAACAGCAACGAGACGACCCGGCTTTACTGCTGGAACAATGTGAGGCCATTCCTGATCCTCGGTGCTGCAATGGAATAAAGGAAGTGGCCAGTCTCAAAAAGGAGAGTGAGTTTGTCTGCTTCTCCGCTGTCGTCACTCCTCCGCCGCCAACTCGTGTCATGCCTGAGAAGGAGTCGGAGAAAAGAAGAAAGAAAGATTTAAAGGTGACGTCTGAATCAGAGGGAAGTGTGGAAGCAGCGAATGAAAAGTCAAAAGTTAAAGGTCCACCGCCTCCTGTTCCCAAAAAGCCCAAAAACCCATTTATAAAACTCAAAACAGCACAGTTAATGTCAGAAGATGTGCCAAAAAGAGGCAAGGATCACCTCCGGTCAGAAGAGCGAGTCAAGCGGAGACACACGTTTCATTTTAACAAAGATCTACTGGGACAGAAGCCTCTAAACCAGGACATGTGTCAGCTGTGGGACGAGCGGGGAACATACGTCGTACCGACCAGCACCAGGCGCTTGTCGGTCGACCTCGGCCCCTGGGAAGAACTTTCGCTCCTTGAAGATCAGGACAGAAGCAGGATTAACTTTGGCTACTGCGCTCGTATCGCAGACCTGTCACCAGATGAGGAACCGAGGAACCTAGACATGCTGCAGAGAAGAGTGTTTTTAGAAAGAAGATCAAGATACAGAAGCTCACCTCCACCTGAGCCCAAAACACGAGTGAATCTTTGTGCTTCGTCAGAATCTTTACAGGTCCCAGAAACGTCCCCAGAAGCAGAGAGAAGACCAGAGGACGCTGTCAGGAAGGGAACATCAGATCTACAAGAAAAGCGCTCACAAGCGTCACAAGAAAGTAAAGAAGCACCAGCTCAAGGCAACGACAGAGGAGCAAGAAGCAGTGATGTGGCGTCATACAAACCTGTGGCTGAAATTATCAAAGAAACAAATCAAATCCAAAGACATTCATCCTTCAGATCAAAATCAGAAGTGTCAAAAATCCCAGTGGCAGTTTCAGACCAGAGTTCAAGTGTCAACGTGTCACAAATGAAGAGCACTTTTGATGTTCCAAAAAAGTCCAAGGAGCGACCACAGGAGGCACCGGCGCTTTCAAAGAAAGGTAAGAAATATGAGTTATTTGTTTAATAAAACACACTGACGTCTGGCCTGGAGGTTCTGCTGCACATGCTGCAAAATAACTGTATCTCTGCATCTTCATCAGTTCATCTGTAGAGCAAACACAACCTTATTCTGAATAAGTTTATGGCCTTTTAAATATTATTAGTTCATTATTAGAGGGAAATCTGCCATGAAGAAGAAAGTATTACACAGTTGTTCACTGATAATATTGGAAGTCTAAACAGTTATCTCATTGATTGTTAAAAATAAAATAAAAATCATCTTTTTATCACAGTTCAGTTTTGAGTTGAGTGGCCTCCTCAGATGAAACATCTCAAACAGGCTTCAGGAGCCTGAAGAGACAAAGGATTTGTTCTTTACCTTTTAACAGACATTTGTCACCAGGGCGAGTCCAGCCTGGACAAGAGGCTCAAGTGTTTCACTTTGGTCCTGCAGAGCTGCGCTTTGGGACAAAACAATTTTGAAACAGAAATCTTCTCTGAATCCTCTTACTTGACAATCCAAAAGGGAA
>JACN01050092.1:0-11448 GCA_000787155.1 Scartelaos histophorus
ACATGAGGAGCAGACATGAGGAGCAGCAAATGATTATTGATTATTTTATCTGATTATTTTATTTGTTGGCTAGTCACAATTATTTTAATTGTTTCAGTCCTAGCCTAAAAGATTGCTGTTGTGACACTCCATTTCCCCCTGTCCCCTGTGTATGAATGTACAAAAATGGGTTATTAAAGGTTTTCAAGTTTAGCCTCAGACAGTGGTGGAAGAAGAACTACTATATACTTTTTATACTATATATAATATGTACAATCAGGAAGTTCCAACTGACTCTGGCTCCCTTTGACTAACATTGGGATATTGTGGCCCATTCATATTAACCCGGTCTACATGATCCAGGTCTTTATATTTGACTATTTTGTCCGTTAAAAAACCTTATTCATAATATAGAGCGTGGCTCCATATTCACTCCTGTAATCGTGAGCATCACAAGCTTCATTTGAGTAGAGCCCAACACTTTAGATGAAGTCACACTCACTTAGTCCACTTTTTTATACAGTCCATGGATAAGACCAGGGCCCAGAATACACATGTTTGTTGTGTAAATAACAGGAGTCCATATGTGAAAGAGATGCTCCTGCTCCAGAACATCTGCCTTTACCATTACCAATCCTTAATGTGCTCAGAAGGTTGGCTGAGGTCTGTGTTTGGACACTTACCAATTTTTTTTTTTATTTCAGTCTAAAGCATACTTAAGAGGGGTATTATGCAAAATATACTTTTTTCAGTTTTCTAACATATTATATTTTTGTTCCCACATCAAAAACATGCCTGAAGACGTTTCAATGCCATCCATGCATCTATGAGTAATCTGGTGATCTCTCCTGAGCATTAGACAGTCCAAAACCCATCGTATGTCACCCATGCTCCTCCACAACATTTTTCTATTCATTTATTAAAAAAAATATATACAAAAGATTCATGCGGATTGTGTTGTCAAATACAGCATTTTTAAAACAGGTACCATGATGATCAAAATATGTTATCTAAATGTGCTAACACTTGACACCCCATAGACATGTAATAGCTCCTCTATAAACTACTGTTTCAACTGGGACAAAAATACAGACCACAGATGAGAGCTGGATGAGTTTTAAAATTAACACACACTACACACTACAAAATAAAAGTTGTATTGTATGCTAATAAAACTAGTGCACCTAGCATCAGTTCTTTTCCTGAATATAATGAAAAGCTTTTCATCTGGCCCTGGCACCGTGTTTTATTGGCTGTCACAGTCACGGTCATGTTTTTATGGTTATGATATGACAGAGCAGCTCAGAGTTGTATTCCCACACACAATGAACGCCAAGTCCTTGTGCTCGTGTTTGCTCTATATTTATAATCTCTAACACGTGTGGATCCGTCAGTCTGCCTCAGGGCAGCTGTGGCTACAATAGTAGATTATCACCACTAGTGAATGGAGTGAATGAATAATGCTCTGTGACGCGCCTTTGAGTGCCCAAAAAAGCATTATATAAAATCGATGCATTATTATTATCATCATGTTATAATTTGCACATTTTAAATCACAATATTGACATAAAATGACTTAATAAAAGCCAGATGACTTCTGCATTAGAAAACTGTGGGTGATGACTTTGCCGTAAACGTCATCACAATAAAGCGGTACATGCTGTGGATCCTGTGGATAGGTACACACGTCATGGTGGGCTGTACCGTCCATTAGCGGGTAAAATGAGGCTGATCTGCAAAATGGCAACTTGATGTTGAATATGATGTGACTAAAGCTTTGAAAAGATCAGAATAGGTCTCATTTCAGTTGTCTTTTTGGTCATAATTACATAATGGCAAACAAATAAAAAACAATAAATGTGTGATCCAGTGAATACACATGTGATCTAAACAGATGCTTGCCTAATATGGACAGCAGCAGCAGCAACGCTCTGTCCCTGGTGTCCAGTGATCAGACAGTGTGGTCAGACACTCATATCCACAGCGTCACAATGATAAGCAGAGGGTGAGCGGCGCTGGACATAGAGCAGAGCCTGTCCTCAGCACGCATACACCACCGCCAAAACAGCTACAGCATTTACCTGTGTCCTGTTCAAACCTTATTCAAGCATGTAGTGTCAACATGACCATACTTCAGCTGCATTGTCCAGTGTGATCTGATTGCAGTAAATTAATGATTTGCCTCTACTTAAAATACCAGAAAAGTATCTTGTCTCCTGTCACTATTTCAGATGGGTGGGAGAAGTTCTTGATCTAGAGAGATCAGCTTTTCAAAATTAAAAACTGTGATCAACCCGCGTTAGGTTGGTTCATGTAAATAAAACTGGGAGAAGAGTTTGTCTATTCTTGAATCTCTTCTGCCAGTGTAGAATATGAGGAACTTCTGTGCAGTATAAGGCAAAAGCCTTATACTCATTTTTCCACACAAGGTTTTCTATTTGTCAGTTTAATACATGATAATATATCCCCCTCTTTACTGTTGGTGGGGATCACATGGGTCCAAAATAGGGACATCTTGGACATTTCTCTGGGACATCTGGGGCAGATCTCTGGCTATGGATAAATCTCATTTGACATGGAACACACTGTCACAAGAAAATGGGCCCCTAACATGGTCAGCTTGGGTCAAAACACATGAGGGCAATACAACAGATTTCTATAAATAATACAAACACATTAGGTTGCATGTCTTAATAGTCTTTGCCAAGTAGATTACATAAACTGAATTGCAAAATTCAAGTTTCAAAACTGACAAAAGCTGCTCCCAAATGAATGGATCTGATGGAGTTGACAAAAATCTGACAGAGTTGACAAAATGTGTGAACTTTGCTGAGAACTGAACAAATATGTTTTAATCCGGAAGAAAACAGATGCTACAGGTTTAACTTCACAACACTGACAACTATTTCACTTCCACTGGCAGTGGCCACAAAAAAATCTCAAATATTTACAAATAAATAGGCCCACTATACAGATCTTCCCTAGTATGCCAATCATGATAACATGAAAGTATTTTTCTACAAATTGCTGTTTTAGAGAGAACCTGTTTTGTTCCGACTTTCGAGAATCATCACTGTACTTAGGCAAGACAAATTCAGCTCAAATACATGGGGAATGTTTTACAGAGCCTTTAATACCAAAGAGCCTCAAACAGAATAGTATTAGTAACAGTAACATAAAAGCACACAAAACTGTGGTGTTTGACTGTTTCAGAGACTGTCCCTGGAGCAGATGATTCTCTCTTTTGTGCCCATGTTATTTCTGCTGAAGGCCGTGAGTTCAGAGGAATTCACTTGAGTTAATCGTCTCATGTGGAAATATTCATAATTGCGGCGCTGAAAAGGCCAAAGTCTTATTACTGCATTTATAGTGTGTATTAAGTGTGTGTTCTGTGTTCTAGGCTACCTATGCGTTTAGTGTACATGGGGGTAACTATGTGCTTTTAGTGTGCACGGGGGTAAATATGTGTGTTTAGTGTATATGAGGGTAACTACATGCGTTTAGTGTGCGGGGATAACTATGCGTTCAGTGTGCACGGGGGTAACTGCTTGCGGTTAGCCCACAGCTCATACTCCAGTAGACATTTACATACATTTCACAGACTTATTTCCATAGACAAAGACACACTTGATACAAGAGCCACATTTAGCCCAACATGGATGTATCAGTCTCCACCATAGGCTGTGTATATTAATGGACTTAGCTAACCTGTTAACCACTGTGTTCCAAATGAGAAGTGATCAAAGGCATGAATTGAGCTCAACAGTTGCATCCACTTTGAAGCACATGTCTGGTTCCCATCACAAACTGTATAATAAAATTGTTTAGCAGTTATGATGGCTAACCTGCAATCAGGGACTGCATTTGGACAAGAGCGCAACTGAGGCCAACCAGTTATGTGGTAACTAGCCTACCATCATTAATACCCATACTGCAGCTGTTTTAAGACAACTACAAACTAGCACTGCTTCAGTGTGTTTATGTATGTATGTTTGTATATATGTTTATATATATATCCTGATTCCTGTCTGTGGTGTCTTCTGTGTGTGGTGACTCCTGTTTCGTGTCTGTGGTGTCTCCTGTCTGTGGTGTCTTCTGTCTCCTGTCTGGTGTCCTCTATCTCCTGTCTTCTGTCTGTGGTGTCCTCTATCTTTTGTATGTTGTGTCCTCTGTCTGTGGTGTCCTCTATCTTTTGTCTGCAGTGTCTCCTGTCTTCTGTCTGTATTGTCTTCTGTCTCCTGTCTTCTGTCTGTGGTGTCCTGGGACATGTTTGGGGGCTGTGCTGCTCATGTTTCAGTGCGGAATACACTTGTCCCGACACTGAAAGAGGCCCGTCTCTGAGGGACGGTGAGGACAAAGGCGCTTAGCTGGCTCACTCCAGCACATTGGGACATAGGGGTTCCTCTGTGCCCGGCCAGCTCTGGGCGCTCTACAACAGGACATCACAGATGCTTTTCTGTGCTCATATTTGGAGAGTCAGGTGGTTTGGTTTTGGGAGATATTGTCTTTTTTTTTTCTTCTGACAAAAAGAAGCTTTTCTACACTGCAGTGAGCGCTGACAGAAGGAGAGCTGCTGTGAGAGGGGACACAGAGGAGAGGGTCAGACAAGCAAAGGAGAGGAGGGTCAGAGTAGAAGAGGAGAGGAGCAGAAGAAGGTCAGCGGAACAGAGGAGAGGGTCAGAGAAGAGGGTCTGATGGATCAGAGGATGCAAAGGGGAGGGTTAGATAGAGCAGAAAAGACAGACGGATTCCATAGTAGAGCCGGCTGAGCTAGATCCCAGAATTCATACTTACATTGTGTCCTTGAGCAAGACTCCTCGCCCACATTTCCCCCTCCATTCAAAGCAACAGTGTCAGCTTGCCATAGTCAGGCCAGTCTCTGATCCATGTATAATCCATGGAGTAACGTAGTTTAGCTCAGCGCCTGGCCCTCCCTTCCCCCCGCCCAGTCTTTTTAATCAAGGTAATGGAGCCAGCAGATATTCTATTGATTCCCCTCGCCACGCTTTTCACAACAAATCGACAATCGTGTTAAGCAGAGGAGCGGCAGCCCTTTGTGAGGACATAGCCTGTGCAGACTCTGTGCCAGGGATCTGCCCACAGCACACAGGACAATCGTCTGTATGGGAGACACAAGCAAAACTGAAAAGAAAGAACGAAACAGTCTACAGTCTAAACAGAATCTGAATGTATTCTATGCACGGAAACTCGGAAAAGGCTCGCCTCCATCTACTTACATATGCTGGAGTTAGACCAGACACAGTGAAATTGAAGTGTGTGGTGGTGAGCAGATGATGACTTATTAAACAGATAGAACATCTATCATCTATCTATCATCTGTCACAATGCCGCAGTCCAAACTGTGATTTCTGATTAGTGAAAGTAAATAACTATGGTGTGAAACATGTCACATATTACTGAGTCTCTCCTCTGCAGCACCCTCTGACTCTCTGAGTGTCCATTATACTGAGGAGTGCCCAAGAGACATGCAAGTATCAGGGAGACATAGGAGTGCCCAAGAGATAGAAGACTGTCCGGCAGAGAGGGGTGTCCAGGAGACAGAACAGCATCCAGAAGACAGAGGAGTGTGTAGAAAAGTGGAGTGTCCACGAGACAGAACAGGTGGACAGTGTTGACTGCGTGTGTGCTCTGCATGTAATCTCCACAGTGTCACATTGGTTGTACAGCCTCATCTCGCCCCCTGCTGGCACAGAGACTGGCACTGGGACAGGCGCAGGGGGAGGTGTCCAGGTCTGATGCATGCTCTGAAGTACATTTGACCCGTGAATACCAGACTACAGAGGCATAGGAGCCGAGCCAGAGCCCACCTCTTGAGGCCGGATCCTTCTCCTACACTGCACCTGTCACTGCTTCTTCCTGCCCCTGACACCATAATCACAGCCCCTGTCAGGCAGAGCTGTGTGGGAATCACCACAATCATTCCACCAAAGTTTTTGCAGCGGAAAAAACCAAGCTCGTCTGAGAGAGTGGACAGTGAAATTGAGTGAAATAAGTGCATGAGTGTGTGCTCAGACAGAAGCACACTGACAGGACTGCACCAGACACCAGGACCAGGCATCAGCACCAGGCACCAGGAAGGGTTTTATTTATGTCTTCCTCTCTTCTCTTCTGTAACTCATCTATTTAGCTTACACAGGAATATAAAAAGAACAGTTTTTCATTTGAACCCATGCACCTGGGTCAGAGGGCAACAATCTAAACTGGAAGTGATATTTGTGACAGTGGAAGTTGTGACAGTGTGATGTCAATAAGATGTAATGGCAGGCACGGCAGTTCTTTTGTCCCAAGGCAACTACGGCACAGAAGACTCTTGCATGTGAAGCGCAGTGCGCCTGAGGCCTTCCAGTGTGAATGGGTCATCACAAATGATAATGAAAAGTCCCCTCTTCCTTAGTGTTCCGCTGTGACTTACTGTTCCAGGAGACAAAGTGACTCCTGGCCTCTATTATCATTTAACTGAGATCAGGGTGCAGAATGAGGGCCATAAGTTTGCCTTAAGTGACGTGAGGTGTCGAGCGGGGCCAAACCCAGGTGGGCCCTTGCAGGCTGAGCTGCACTAATGTTCGATTAGGCCTCCCATTTGAAACACAGAGCGGAGAGGAAGCGAGAGGAGAAAAGAGGAGAGAGGAGAAGGGAGAAGTCACAGACTAGCAGAGCTAGTAAAGCAGAGCCTGAGGAGCAGAGCCTGAGGAACAGACCCTGAGGAGCAGAGCCTGAGGAGCAGAGCCTGAGGAGCAGGGCTATAGGAGGAAAGCCTGAGGAGCAGAGCCTGAGGAGCAGAGCCTGAGGAGCAGAACCAGATGAGCAGACAGGAGCAGAAGAGCACAGGGACAGTGTGAGGGACAGGCAGCCGCTGACCTCACTCTCACAGCCACAGTGTCACCACAGAGGGCTAGGAGGAAAGCCTGAGGAGCAGAGCCTGAGGAGCAGAGCCTGAGGAGCAGAACCAGATGAGCAGACAGGAGCAGAAGAGCACAGGGACAGTGTGAGGGACAGGCAGCCGCTGACCTCACTCTCACAGCCACAGTGTCACCACTAATGTACGCCCTCCATAAGTCACCTGACCCGTCCCCACCCCCCTCATGCCCCGCCTGCTGCCCCACATGCATACACATGTCTGCAGAAGCCAGGCTGGATTAACATTATTGACTGGGGCTGTAATGGTTAGAGCCGGTTAATGTTGGGTCACCTGACGAGTGGTGGGTTTAAAATTGTGGGATCGATAGTTCTGGCACAATGGCTTCTGTGCACTGATGAAATGAACATGTTTGGCACATTTGCTCCATAAATCGCCTTGGCTTCTCAGCTCTGAGCGCTGACTCGAGAAGATTTGTGTCTTCCTGGGCTCCGGGCCATCCTCTCAGTGAGTCAGATCTGAGCCCAAAAATCACAGCTCTGAGTCTGTGCTGCCATAGCTCATGGTCAGAGCAGCCCCTTGGCCCTCACGGACAGTCTGGACAGTCTGGACAGTCTGGACAGTCTGGACTCTGTCTCCAGGGAGGGGCGCCTGATGGACACTGTCATTTTATTTTCTTTTTTTCTTCTTTTCAAATTTTACTTTTATTTAATAATGTTCACTTTTATACAGCTCTTTTCCACCTTCAAGGCTCCAACCACTTTACATCAAGGAACCACTCTTTCACACACAATCATACACTAGTGTTCACCGACACTGGGGACAAGGTGGCCAAAGTGTCTCATACAAGAGCATACATCTCTACTAATGATGTTTATGTCGAGAGCAGGATTCGAACTGACGCCCTTCAGATCAGAAGACAAACACCCACTGAGCTACTGTTGCCTCAATTCTGTTTCACCTTGTGATGTGGTAATACAGCAAATGCTCAACTCTTTAACTCCATACACCTTCCCCAGAATCATTTGGATGATTTCAGCTCTGAAATTGCCTATATTTACTGAAGAAGTTAAAAAATAGCTGTTAACTACCACTTTGTAATAAGATGATAAGGTGGAACAGAGCATTGTGAGCTTTAGAGATGTAGATGAACTATTGTAATAAAGGGTTACTCAAACATGTGTGAAAGTCAAGCTAATGTAATATGGGACCTTTGATGTATTTGATCATTGTCCCTTCAAATAAAGACTAAACTGAACAAACCGTAAAAACATGCAAAAGAGTAAAACAAATCAGTAGAAAGCATCCGTCCTACTTGTAGCACGTCACACATGATTACACCTTAAGGTGAGTCTCTGATCTGCAGCAGGGGCAGACAGGGGTTACAGCAGTTCTCCTTTGACTCTCCTCCTCATAGCTCTGGCGTGTGACCCTGTCCATTCAGAGACTTATGCTGGAGCTCACACTGATCTGTGACCAAACAGGCGTAAAAGGAGAGGAGGATGTGCTTTTCACCTGCCATTCACCTGCCACTGTGTGACAGAAAGAACCAGTCCTTCTTTACACAGCCATTGTCACCAGCGCTGCCTTGTCCTCCCGCCCTGTCTGCTCTTGTCTGAGCTCCTCAGACGCACAGGACCAAATGGACAGGTGCACTGTTCAGCAAATGCACAAGCACATTCCCGGCATGCAGCTAATGTTATATTTATCCTAAAGGGCCATATTACATTATTACATTACAGCATATTTCTTTATTTTTGTCAGACCTTTCATTATCATATGATAGGGTCATCATTAAAACATACGCAGATTTTAAAAATGTGGTTGTAGTCAGGTGTCAATGCTAAAAATGATGGTTTTACTTTGGGATATCCTTGCCCTGCAGAAGACTGAGAGAGATTACATTGTTTTGAAGCTTTTCGGTGAGGTCACAGCAGAACCAGCTTTATCAAACACACACTGAACATGTCATTGATCCTTTTATGAGAAATTATCAGTGTTGTTTAGAACCAAAACTAATGTTCCACATTCAGCTTTGCGGCAGTCCCTCTTCCCCAAACCCATCATATTAATATATTCATGAAGTGAATCGTAACACGTGATCACAATCTGTCTGTCCATTAGTCCATGTTTCTGCATGACGGTGTAATTCCTCATTCATCCAGGAGTGGTCCAGGGTTTTTAGAGGCATTCATCTGCACAGTTTTTGAATCAAATCAGTCAGATTTGTTTGTGTTTTGTTGTTTTCTTTTGCAGATCTGAACAGGAGCTCTACTGTTGCTCAATAGAACTTCACACAAGCTTTAAATATCTCATGTATTTTGATGATTGAATATTTTGGTGAAAGCGTAGGACTCATCAGAGGCTTTCCTGCACTGCTGTATTCCCCGTGTCTGCCCTCAGCTCTCTCTATCTTCGGCTATGAGCACATGCTGTATTTGCACACAGGTAAATGATATTCTCCACACACAGACCATGAAAGCAGCTGCAGCAGAAACAAAGCCTGTGCGTCTAACTTTTCCAGCCTCCAAGGCAGTCTTTGAACACCTCTTTGTGCACTCTCAGGTGAAGACGCTCTCCTCGGCCTCTTCTCAAAGTCAGGTCAGAGGAATTGATCTGCGGAGCGGGCGTCAGATGAAATATAATAGCGGCGTTCTGAATGCGGCGGTGGGATTGACTGAGCGAGAATGAGATAACACTTTGGCGATTGAGCAGCAGCAACGCTCCTTCAAGACTTGTCTACCATCATTGTGTGGAATATCAGCTCCCCGCAGGTGCAGCACGCCAGGCCAGCGCTTCATTCAGGTATCAAAAGAACAGCCACTCCAGCGGCCTATTCTAGCACCGCCGCCGAGCCAGGCGCACAAAAAGCACTGGCATCAATTCAGCCTGATTAAAAGAAAAGCTACTGCAGCGCTGAGTGCATCAATTGTGCAGTACAAAAGAGGTTAAGTGTGGGGACGAGGAGTGGGCTGGCTGCTGTCTGTGCGCCTCACCCCTGCCCCGCGCGGGAGCCGTGATAGCTTCATGCTAATTCCAGGGTTGGGCTGTGTTTCTGAGAGCGTCAATGTCTTCAAACAACACAGTAGAGTGATGACTAAATGAAAGATGTACTACACACCAAGGAGAGCTGCTCTTGGGCTGTTTGTGAATGCTCTGACAACCCAACCACAGCATGTACTAGAGTGGTGGCATTATCTCCAGACGGTGTCCAGTTCAAATCCCATGCTTTGCCCAGCTCATACTGTCTTTGTGTCCTTGGGATCAACACTTTAGCTATTGTTGAAGAGTTATTTATTATATATATTAGCAAACCGGCTCTAATGCTGCTAATATACAATCCTCAATCAACGAGAACATGAACAGAAATCAAGTGCACTAATGCAAATGTCTTCATGTAGGGAATTAAAGTTGATGCATTGTATGAAATGTTTCCTCTGCATTTGACCCATTGTTCAATGCCCATGACTTGCTCAGGACTACGTTAGCTGGAGGATTTCACTTATTGTTGCTGACAGAGAAGCTCTTTCTGTGCTGTGCCAGTCCCACACTCCAAACTCAGTCCTTGTTATCTTGCAGACTGGACTAGACTATGAACAAACTGGACTAGACTGTGACCAGACTGGACTAGACTGTGACCAGACTGGACTAGACTGTGACCAGACTGGACTAGACTGTGACCAGACTGGACTAGACTGTGACCAGACTGGAATGGACAACACTATCACGGTGTGTTGAGGGGTTCATGTTTCCAGGGGTAGTAAGAAAATACCTGACCAGTCAGAACCACATGCTTTGACAAAACATTACAAAGATAAGTTTGTTGCTTGTAGGTTAGGTTGTGCCACTTGCGTGCATAGATATTTGCATATTCACTGAGTGGGCAATCTGTAGGCCAAACAAAGTATTTGAATAGTAAGTCCTGTCGATGGAACTTTTTAGTATCAACACATGCTCAAATGAGTATCTAGTATAAGATTTTTTTTATGCTTTTGACAACACTAATGCAAATACAGTGTAGTCAGTACAGAAAAGTGAATCATTCTCAAGTGTGACAACTCCCCAACTCTGGGGCTGATCTGTTCATTCCAGCCTCTACTGTTGTACCAGTCTCAATGTCACATGCAAATCACGTAGCTTTTTAATTCGGAGCTGTCAAATGGCGGTGTGATGAGCACGCTCAAGACGGATGTCCAGGCTGATTAAAAGAGCAGCTGAGGAGGCGGAAAGGTGGCCCCATGCTATCACCGGCCCCTAACAAATCCTATCACAGCCCCCTAACAAATCTCATAACTGTCCCCATAACAGGAGTAGATGAAAGAGGCCAGGGTGCACCTCCCTCTCACTTTCCAAACAAATTCATTTACATATGTTGTGCTGGAGAAGCAGCGTACACAAATGTTCCTTAAGTGACATCTCAAGAGCAGAGTCCCTCTTCAGCTAATCAAAGAACAGGCTCCTATGAATATGGATGAGTATGTATGCTACGAGAGGCTAAGATTAGCTTGTGTCCTTTTGAATCTCACTGGGAGGGTAGAAGTGAGGCAGGCTGTGAGCCACTAAACTCCATATGTCAGAGTCAAGGCCCGCGG
>JACN01090344.1:0-71064 GCA_000787155.1 Scartelaos histophorus
CCCAAGAACCCCCCCCCGCCACCACCCCAAGCTCACCGCCAAGACCTTTTCCTGAATGGAATTTATAATCACCTCCTATTTTTCAACACTAATTGTTATTTTAAGATTAACTCTGTATAAGGCGTTTAGTGCAGCTTTGATTACTGTGTTTATGACGAGCACTGAGGCCATCTCACTGGCACCAGTTTAATGAACAAAGGAATGTTTTAATGGGCACCAGTCACTTTACCTGCCCCTTTGAACCTATAGTTGTATATCCACTGTGGCTCTAATCGAAGAGCAAGAAAGATCAGGAAAATACTACATTATGATTGTTACTTTTTTTTTTTAAATTATGAGCTACTAATTGATTGGGTCTGGTTTAAAAATCATGCATTGTTGCAATACCCTGAAAAGAACATGAGCATTTTATCGTTTAGTTTTACCAAAATAAATAGTTTTACCAAATTGTATTTTATTTTTGGTCAGTCCTTTGGAGAGAAAAACAGGGATTTGAAGGGTAGCAGGTGTGAACAGACCCTCCAACAAGCACCCTCATGTCAAGATCGAATAATATTAAGAACAAGCTTCCTCACTTAAGGCTCATTGTTTAAATTCTACTGCAAAGTCTAGTTATAAATTAAACAAGGGGCAATGTAATATATATTTAAAGGTCCTATATTATACCAAATGGACTCTTGTGAGCTCTAAGCCATGTTATAAAACCATGATGCCTCCTCAGAAACACACATGGAGTTGGGTTTTGTTTCACACATGCTTTATTAACCCAGTATTATTAGTTTGTCTACACTTACACAACTCAAAATGCTCTGTTCCACCTCGTGATGTCATGGAGTGGTAGTTTTCAAGTAAGTACCTACTTTATACTTTTGTGCAAAAGAGATTCATAATTCCAAGGTTGAAATTACCCAAATAATTATAGTGAAGGCGAATAGCATTTAAAGACACAGTAGAACACTTCCTGTTTTATGACATCACAAAGTGGAACAGAGAGTTCTCAGTTTGAGAAAAGAGCTCAGCCTAAATATGCCGGGATGTGCATGGGCATTTTAATGAGGAAACAACACAATATAGATAAGAAAATCACAAATTAAATGAAACTTTATTGAAGATATTTCGGATTCCGTCTGTAATCATCAGAGCTTTTACTCCGTCGTTTTTTATTGTCGTTACAGCTGGACGCTGTTAAATCATGGTCAAATTATGCTATTCAAAACTCGACTTAATTCATGTTCCAAAACAGAAAAGCTCTTCTAAACATAATCAAATCCATTCCAACGTACGTAAAATTTTATCCAGCTTAATTATAGATGCCAAACATTCATTGCTTTTCAGTCCCGTGACAAAAGGACAGGGCCACTTAATTGAAATGGAAATATGGCTCCATCTACTGATCACATTTGTTATAACGTGCATATAACTTGAGTCTAGAAATTAAATCATGCCATATATGCAATGACACTAACTGTGCATGAAGAATAGGCTTCTAAAATGACATGCAAACCTAATTTAAGCAGGCCTGTATATTTTAAATACTCTAACAATTAGTCTACATAAATATAACTATTGGGTCACTTAAATGGCAATGAATTCAAAAAGGAAAAAAATAAAATAGTTTTATTTCAGAATCGTTTGTGTTTATTACATCAGCCACCCACTAGAGGGCCCCAGAGCACCTACATCAGTTCAGTCACATCTTGTGCTGTGCGTGGACTGGGCTCCAGGGTCCTGGGGCTTCATGAGGGGCTCACACTGTGACGCGTCTGTTTAATGTGTCGCACACGGACCAGAGCAGCGCGGCTGCTGCAGGCTTTTGTACTGCTGTAGTGTAGAGACAGATAATGCAAACAAGTATAGGCTCCTTGTATAAACTATAGCATACAGCCTACTTTACACATTTAATTGGCGTTTTCTTATCTCCAGGCCTTAAAGACACCCATAGTCTCATATATATGATTGAAAATATGACTTAAAGTCTGTGATCCATACTGGTGTGTGTCTGAATATCCGGGTGGGGAGTGACTTATTTTCCCTGGTTTTGGTGGCGCGGCCCCGGATGATCCGTGGGTGTAAACGGAGACCTGCCCCATTGGTGCCACCGTCACGTGACCTGCCATGGCAACGCGGAGTGTCATCAGTGAGTGTCAGAGCCGTGTGCAGCGCGAGCCTCTCAGCTGGACACTCAAGTTTTCTTCCAACTCCTCCTGTCTGCTTTTGGCCGCAGCCCCAGAAGTGCTCCCGCTGAGACAGGACTGTCCACGGAGTGTCCAGTCCCGCACAGACAGGACTGTCCACGGAGTGTCCACCTGACTCAGGTGCGCTCAAAATCATGAGCCACAACCACCTCAACGCAGGGTAAGACCATTCAGAGACTGAGAGGAGCTGCTCCTGGTCTATGTGCCTTTCATTTAGCAGTGGTTATGTCAACGTGATGCTGGATTTTCTCAAGTTGTTCTGTTCTGACTTTAATCACTGTAATATGTAATCTGCTCTCAAGGACTTATATGGGCCTAATGATGGGGTGTGTGTTCTGGTAACTGGTTCTAGCACTGAGCCCTGTTAGAAAAGTGCCTTTTACAAAGTAATTGTTGAAGCCTAACATTACTAAATCAGTGTTTCAGAAAAAAATAAGTATATGGGCAATTACCAACATTCATTAGTTCAGCTACTTTGAATTATGACCCCAGAGCTACAGCACTTACAGTGGGAGTAGCCATCCTCAGTATAGGCATGTAGAACTTGAAATAAATACTTAACTCATTTATCTCTACACATTACATTTTACTTGTTGTACATCCAATCCAAATAAGTCATGTACTCATATACTCATCCAGTCTTTCATTGCTCTTATTACACACTAGTGTCTGACTACAGCCTGTGCACTATTAAACAGCACTGGGCATAATGAGCTATCACCTTTTGTTGAAATGGCAGTAAAGGTCAGTGATGATAGGGACAGTGTGGCATCTCTGTAATTTCTCTGTAAGCAGACACCTGTAACAGACGCCATAGTTGTAAGATCCTGTTGTCTGGTGCACAAATGCTGCAGGAAATTAAATCTGTGTAGGAAAAATAAAGCCACTTTCGGACAAGCTGATCCAGAGGTTAGGATAACAGTCAATAAACAAAGATGGTGTTGTTAGCAGTGCCCTGGTGATTAAGAGTTTGATTTGCTGTGGGCTGTAATCATTAACTCCATGGACAACATTGTTAATTCCAGCCTTATCTCGTTCCTGTAGCCTCATCTCAGCCTACAACAGTCTGACAGATAAACATCTCGCCGGATACTTCAGCAACACTCGCATCAGGAGACACCTGCAGAGGGCCGGCCTGGTAACACCTGACATCCAAACATTTTAATGAATTAATGTCTTTGTTCAAATAAGTGTCAAAGGATTTCTGTTATTACTAGATCACAAGAAGTGGGCGTATTGTTCCTGACAAAGAGTACAGGCAGAAGCTGATCCAAAAAGCCCATCAGAGACATGTCCGAGAATGTCTGGCTCAGGCCATTTTCCACAAAGTGTTGGAGATGGAGGTGCAGAGCTTTGGACATATCTGTCATCTCTCTCTGCATGTTCAATTATGTAAAATTATGTTTATGTGTCTCTAGCGTCTGCATCAAATAGAGATCAAACGCAAACTGGAGGAGTTTGCACGGAGAGAGAGGGTGCACAAGATCAAGGTATTATTAAACTTATATGGTTATAAATAGTGTAGTTTACTGCAGGCCCTCGTGAAGGTCTGGGCCAAAGACAAAGTGGAACTCGATTTAATATGAACTTCACATACACATGCTGGATTCAAACCCCAAATCTACTGAAAATTCATGTTATGTAAATTTAAAAGGGCAAAAAAAATCTATGTAGCTTTGCTGCCACCAGCTTATCTCCATGGGGAGTTAGTTCTTTTCTTAGAATATTCCACAGTATGGCATTAAACATATCTACCTCTGCCTTTATATAACACTTGTGTTGTTAAAAAAAAAGAAAGTAAATCAGAAAAAAGCAAAGCTGAGCTGTCGCTTTGCCTTTACCTGCTTGTTTCCATGAACACTGCAAAGAAACAACATTCAGGAAGACAGGAGCGTGTTGAAATTGTATTTTTATTATTGTTACTCTGTTATATTAGATCTACCTCCACTGTGATTCTGGTGCAAATGTGTTAAGTATGATTGAATAATTGTTGTTTGAGGTTGAACGATCCAAAAGATTTGAGGAGGACATCATCCGCATCCTGTCCCCCCGGCCACCCACCGGTGCGAGGGGCATCAGGAAGCAGCACTCAGGACCAGAGGCCGAGCACACAGAGTCCTCGGAGTCTGTGAGTCCAATACTACATTTAATGAACACTTTTCCATAGTGTTATAGTAGCTCCTTGATTGAAGTGCAACAGTAATTATAATGTCTCCATTAGGTAAAGAGTAGGGAGGCTTTAAATGTCACTGCATGGTTAAAACACCTATTACACCTATGAAAAATCTGAGTTTAAAATGTGACCTTTACTTAAGAGCTCTTTCCACATCAATTTGTATAATTTAGTCGACTGCAGAAGTGTGGGTCAGACGCCTGCGGTGCTGTTTAAGAGTCCTGCTTTCATCAGCAGCTACAATATTGTTAAGACATGTTTTTAAGTCCCAACTTCTCACAAATGTTAAGTTTATATTTTCATCAAAGTCTGACCCATCCCAGCCAGTATCAAACAAGAATCAGTTAGTATTGCTTTGTTTGTACAGGCCATTGCAGAAATTCTTTGGTCTATAATATACAGAGCTAAATGATAATAATAAGGGCAAATTAAGTTAATATTCTGCTATTTGAACTTTATTTGCAGATATTGAAGATAAAAAAGATGGCATAGCAAAACTGCAATTTTTTATTTTCTATGGATACCAAGGGGGAAAAAAAAGTTTTTCATTGTGACGAGACTATTCCAGAGTATAGTTCAATTAGATTAGGTCTTCTGTATTAATTATACTTTTGATTCTTATGTACAGAGTTTTTATGGAGACATTGGCTATAGAGCGTTACAAATATAATAAGTGTACTAATGCTCTCTCCTTTATGTCCTTGTTCCTTTGCTCACATTCCTTTGTCGTCTCAGCCGGGCTCGTCCCGCCCGAACACGGCTCCTGGAAAGATGCAGCGCCCGGTGCGTTTAAAGCCACTTCATAGCAACAGCACCACGGCCTCCAACAGACACAGCTCCCCTTACCGAGGCCACGCCCATCACCATGACAACCAGCGCCAGTTCAATGGGACGGTAAGGCCACGACACTCGAGCTCATTCATTCTTTCACCTCATTCCAGAGCAGGATGTGCCCCAGACAAACACATGCTGCTATTTTAGAGGGACATTAATATTTAAGCATAAATGGACTTACTAAATATTTTAAAATGGCTACATAATGATAATGGCATTTCACTTTGTCAATAGATTGAGCACTCCTTTGTGTTCAATTATTACAGCTATTTAGGTGTATACCAAATCACTTAAGTGGCAGAGAGTCAAATAACTGTAGATGAAAAAAGGGGAAATGCTTATTATACAGAGCACTGATTATTATGCAGAATAAACTTAAACAATGTATTTAAGTTAATTTTGATTGTGACATTATACATTTTTGAGGATTGTAATATTTTTCAATTTACCAAATGTTGTTTTTGCACATATGTTTTTATTCTCCACTGATAAAAATGACACTGACGTCTCTCAGGTGGACAAAGACTTTGACAGAAGATTGAACTCTATGGAGGTTCGTAACGGGGTGTCTCCCTACTGTCTCCCGGTCATCAATAACTATGTGACCCCCGTGCCCCCCACCACCAAGAGGAAAGAGCGTCCCACCAAGCTCAGCACCAGCAGCATCCACAGGGGCCGGAGGCTGCGCACCACCACCGCCTCCAGTGGAGCTGACGTCAGTGAGGCACAGGTTTGTCAAAGGTTTTCTCCAGCAACAGGACTTTTCACTATAAACTTAGGCATTTTGGGTTCTTAATAAAAACAATTGTTAAACATGATTGCTGTAGAATTTCTATTAAGGATACAATATGTAACTTTCCTGGTGGACAGCCCAATACCTTTTTATCTCTATGGGGATGTTATTATATTGTATTGAGTAAATTAGCGTTATTGTTATCTTTATATTAAGTAATTACTTCATGTTTCAGTGGAAAAGCACATGCTCCATGTAGTTCACTCATTTAGGCAAAGAAACTGGCCATTTAGTTTCAAGATTGTGATCAGGAGCAAACATGTCTCAGACCTTATGTAGTTTCTTTATATTTAGAGCACATGTGTTTTTCTGCAGGATGCCCCTGTGCTGAGGAGCTCTGTGCCTCAGAGCAGAGTCTGTGTGAACATGGTGTATCTGGGTAAATCTGTGCATCTGTCACACGACCTGCCTGACATGAGAGACGAGGTGCGAGTGTTTCAGCAGCATTGCGGAGGAGAGAACCTGTGTGTGTACAAGGGCAAACTCAGAGAGGGAGGTCAGTGCACCTCTGTGTACAGACACTGTCTGTGCACTCCATATCTTATATGTATGTATGAGAGCTAGAGTTGTCAAAATCACATACCCAGATACTAATCAATGCAAAAACTAATATCAAAACTGACATAACTAATAGTGGTTTTATTATGATTGTGGTCTCAAAGTTGGTATTAAACACATGACTTTGTATTGGAATAGAATCTTTGTATTGTGACACTAACGGGAGCAAAGAATATACTTTAAGGTGTTAAGGTGTGCTATGCAACTTTTGTGGAGAAAAGTGCACCATGGAGACAAGCAAGAGCCATAACCTGGCCAAGTTATAAGTCAGAGGAGAGCCAACCCTGAAATAATGCATGTTTTAATGCACCCTTTTAAGCTATAAAAACACAGGTAATTGAATAAATCCAGTGCCACGCTGTGGAACAGTAGTAGAAAGCAGGGAGCATATTCTCCTCTAGAGAAGTTACATAGCGCCCCTTTAAAACCTTGAAGTTACAGTTTTACATAACTTACCTGAAGTTTACTTTATCTTTTCCTTCAGAGAGTTTCCAGTTTATTTCTCGTCGTCACAGAGGCTTCCCCTTCAGTCTGACCTTCTTTTTAAATGGGCTGCAGGTCGAGCGGCTCAGCTCCTGCTGTGAGTTCAAACACAGGAAGAGCTCCCGCCTCGGGGGGCGCCACGGACATTTTGCCTTCTCCGGGATCGAGGCAGCGTCACCATGTTACAAGTGAGAAATACTTTGAAAAGACTTTAAATGTTTAGAAACAAGTTTTTAACGTCCTTGTTTGCTACTGTATCCAACCTTGTGCTATGAAGATGTGCTGTTCTTGTGGTGCAACTTGATGTAGCCGACATTTTAAGTTAAACTTTTTATGGACTTTTCAACTGATTCTTGACAATTGCCTTTTTAGTAGTATATTAGTTTGTTAATTTATCTTTAATATTTTGTCTTATTTTGACCAGGCTTTGTTAAAAAAAAGCTTTTCTATGAAAATATTATTTCTTTATGTTAATAATTATTTTGTTTATTTAATTCTGTTAATTCTGCTCCTTTAGATGCATTATAGCTATGGGTTTGGATAAAAAACCTGTTCCTCCTCCCAAAAGAGCAAAGGCGGATGCTTTTAGAGTCGGGATAGTGCCCAGACTGACTGTTACCACGGGACCCGACACAGATGTGACTAAAGAAGATCCTGCATCTCGCTCCGAGTGTGAGACCAGCCTGAGAAAAGACACAGAAAACACAGCAGAGGACAAAGTACCTGAAGACAGTAACGCTAAAGATGGTAAACAAAACATCAACATGTAAGAATTTTGTGAAGAAAATATACTTTAAAGAGGCAATTACAAGTTTCTGTTGATAGATTATGAAGAGGACTTTGAAGCTGATGATGAAGGCCCCATTGAAGAGGAAAAGGAAAATAAATCTGCTTATCCAAATGAGGAAAAAGAAGAAAGAGTGAAAGAAACCAATGGATCTGACAGTGAAGACAGTGAGAGAGACGGTAGGTGATACAAACACCAGAAACTAAACCACAAAGAACCACTTGTAACATCCCAAAAAACTTCATGCTATTATACAACATGGATATGAGAAAAGATGATTAATACTTTAGTCTTTGTTCATATGTTAAAATGATCTAGTATTAATTTGATTTAGTCTGGAGGCTCATTTCCTGCTATAATAGTACTATTCATTAATAGTGGGAAAAATGGTGGAATATGGTTCACAGGCCACAAAGGGTACAGCAATATTTAAAGTCAAAATATTTTATGTTCACGTTGTTGCCTGTTTTAATCCAGCCTGAGAATGAGATGCAACCACAATAGCTGTGCCAATGCACTGTTTTCTATGTTTACAGATGACAGAAAGTCAGGCTCCAGGTCCAGTTATTCAGGCAGTGACAGAGAGGAGAGTGAAGCAGAGGAGGTCAAAGAGGCCAAAGAGGAGGCACAAGAAAAGCCTGAAAATGCTCGCGAGGAGGTGCAGGAGGAGACACAACATGTGGATGTGGAGTCTGGGTCTGCTGAGGTCCAAGACTGTGAAATAGAGGACAGCGCTGGACAAAGCACAGAGATAGAGATCACTGACACCAGCAATCCATCAGGAAACGAGACCAGAACGGCAAGTGACACGAAGTCTGCAGTAGAGGGTGAGAAGAGGACAGAGGAGGAGCCGGAGAGGGGTGAGTATGAGGCTGAGAATGCAGCAGAGCAGAGGGCAGAGCTCGGGGCAGAGCTGGGGGCAGTGCCCATCTGAGGGACACTTTCCACTATTATCACAAATACACACAACATAGACACTGTGGTGGCCTGAACCATCCATATTTGAATCATTTTATGCAATAAATGGAGAATAAATGTGACTTTTGGCTCTGCTGATAAAAAAAAATAGAGATAAAATATAGTTAGTTATATATGTTTAGACAATGGTAAGCCTTTACATTATAATAGTGGAAAATGTGTGTGTGTGTGTGTGTGTGTGTGTGTGTGTGTGTTTGCATGTGTTTTTTTGTAGTTGGCTCTCTTTTGTTTAAAACATAATTTGTATTAGTATTTGGTTTGAATTGCTTTCTTATGTATTCTGTGTATTATTTGTATTACTAAAACACATCTTTGCAACAGCCAGAAAACGTCCTTCAAAGAATTGACACTAACCCTGTTGCAAATGTGGAAGCCCGCGCTGTGCTTTAGTACCGTTATATTATGTTCTGTGTGCTTCTTAATAGTCTGATTAGCTTCATTAAATCTTCTGATGTTTAGTATTTTGTTTGATGTTGCATTTTGAGCTTTGCTGTTTTGTTTTTACAGTCTGACATTAAAGATATTTTGTGTTAAATATCTTTGGCCTTCTCACTTGAGTTGAGTGTTTCTTTTTCCTTGTGCATTATTTGATGTGACTTCAATTTGCAGAAAAAATGTCACATTTACATTAATGTTTGTTTCCTAAGCCAAATCTGTGCAGGAGAAGTTAGCCGAGGCCATTTTGAAGGAGTCTCACTGCAGCTCGGAGCCTGAGCTTAGTGACACCAGCACAGAGACCACAGAAGCAGGCTCAAATAAGTCCACACAAAAAGAAACAAAAGGTTCAACACTATTTATATCTGAATAAACTTGAAAAATGTAAAATGCTAAAGCCTCGGTTTCTCATGTTTTGTGCTTTAGTTGCAGAGCCAGTGACTAAGGCATCAGAACAATCAAAATCTACTGAAGAAGAAAAGAAAACTAATGTAATAGTGGTGGTAGAAGAACTTAAACCTTATGATGAAACTCCAAAAGACCAATGGGAAAGGACTGCAGATAACACAGCACAAAATGATGACATTGCCAACAAAACTGCATCAGAAGTGGGTAAGAACGAGGACACAGGAGAGAAGGAGGCATCTGAGGAGATAGTGGAAGATGTGAAGAGGTCAGCAATCCAAGACGAACCGAACAAGGCAGCAGAGAAAGAGGGAGTGAAGGAGGAAGAGAAGGAGGAAGAGAAGGAGGAAGAGAAGGAGGAAGAGAAGGAGGAAGAGAAGGAGAAAGAGAAGGAGGAAGTAAGAGAAGGAGGAAGAGAAGGAGGAAGAGAAGGAGAAAGAGAAGGAGGAAGTGAAGGAGGAAGAGAAGGTGGACGAGAAGAAGGAAGAGAAGGAAGAGAAGGAGGAAGAGAAGAAGGAAGAGAAGGTGGAAGAGAAGGAGGAAGAGAAGGTGGAAAAGAAAGAGGAAGAGAAGGTGGACGAGAAGGAGGAAGAGCAGAAGGAAAGAAGTGTTCAAAAGGAGCATGAGTCATCAGGAGAGGATAAACCAGACGAGGCCGCGGAGACCGACCGTACAGAACCACCGACAGTCGCAGAAACAATGGAGATGAAAGCTGAGAAAACCTCTGATACACAAGAGGCTATCCACACTGAAGTAGCACCTGCATCAGACACACGGGGAAACAATAAGCGGTCGGATGCAACGGAAAACACGGGGCTGGAGAGCGAAGTCACTGCAAAAGATGAGACTGTTAATCAAGATGGTAATGAGAAGCCTGTAGTGGAGAGTGAAGAGACTGGAGAAGTAGTTGAAGTAACAGCTGAAATGGAGGAAAATAAAGTGGGGAAGCAATCTGATCTGAACGTGGGTGATGAGGAAAAAATACAAGAAGATGGTAGCAAAGAAAACAGTCCAATTGAAAACGTAAATGAGGATGTAGCGGTAGAAGAAGTAAGAACAGATGGACAGGATAAGGACGAAGGAGTAAAGAGTGAGCAGGATGATTTGAAAGACCATAAACCAGAAAGAGAACTTATAAAAGAAGAAAAAGAGCAAGCACATAAAGAAGTGGTGAGAGATTTGAACACAGAGGATCAGAAAGAAGCTCCAGGTGAGAAATTGACAAACCAAAATGAAGAATTAGAACAAGCAGAAAAGGAGATACGAAGCGGAGACACTAGTGAAGAGAAAGGTGCTGGTGAGGATGAGAAAAATATTACAAAAAATGAAGAAGAGGTTCAACAGGCAGAGAGCGAAGTTAAAAGCAACGCAGGTGAGAAACAGGAAAACCAAGAAAGTGCTATTCAAAAAGTGGAAGAACCAAATGCGGAGAAGGACGGTGTAGAATTGAAGGACCAAAATGGAAAATCCGACGAGGGAGCAAGTGCCGAAGAGGCCGAGCAACTTGAAAAAGAAAAGAACAGTGTCGTTAATAAGGTGGATGCGAGTAAAGTGGATGCAGAAAATGGAGAGGTGTCAGTGATCGAAGAAACAATAGAAACCAAAGACGAGCAAAAACACGTAACTGAAATCACAACTCAGGAACGCAATCGTGTTACTCAAGAAGAAAGTGAAAAACAAGAGGAGAAAAGTGAGGTCATGCAGGAAAATGACAACGATGTGGCGAGTGTTCCTTCAAATCAAGAAGAAATGGTTAAAGCTGCATGCAAAGATTCAGATACAACAGAAAACAACAACAATTTGGAGGCCGTGCAGTCCAATTCCGACAAACCCGCAGGAGAACAGGCGGCTGAAGTCGACGTATTTGCTGTGGAAGGGGAAAACGGAGATACAGAAGAAGCTAGTAAAGCATCGGAGGAGGGAGCGAGCGTGCTCTTAAAACCCCACGCCACGTCCTCTTTAAATGGACAAAACGAGCAAACCGAACCCAAAGGGAGGCCAGAAGGACTGATTACGGCCGACAGCTCGGATCTCGTCACCAACTGGGTCACCGTGCATCAAACGTCCAAGTATTTTGAGACATTTGTCGAACCTTTGGAGGAAATAAGGGACCTGAACCCCGAAGCGACAAATACAGAGTCAGGAGAGTTGTCTAGATCTGAAAGTCCAGTGAAAATGGTGAAAGACGGAGAGAAAGAGAACAGTGCAGAAAATGAAACCAAAGAGGAAACTTCTGATCGTGGGAGTAACCAGTCTGAAGTTAAACAAGACGCATCAACCAAAGATCTAAGACGGCCAGAGGAAAGGGAAGTTATACATGTACCAAATGTTGAAAATGAGGAAAATACAAAAGAATCTGTAACTGAAGAAAGTCTAAAGTCTGCTGAGGAGAAAGTGGACCAATCAGCATCAGAGGTAGAAAGAAATCCTGATAGCTTTGCACACCTTAACAACAACCTCACCAGGACCAGCATTACAAGTAGTCACCTGTCGTTCCCAAGTGGAAAACAGGAAACAGTTTCTGGAAGTCTGAATGAAGAGAAAGGGAGCGATCTTGGGAAAGAAGAAGCTGTGACTATAATACAAAAAGTAATAGAGGAGCTTCCGGAAAACAGTTTAAAAGCATTTGAACCTGCAACCGGTGAAGACGCGCAAGAAAACAGTGAAAGCAAAGAAGTGAGGGCAACAACACAGTTCACGTCATCAAAGTCGGACAGTGGGTCTATTAAAAATCAAACCAACAGCGAAGATAAGAGAGAGATTATGGAGGAGTCTACCCACACTGTGAGTAAAGAACATCTTAGCACATTCTCCGTGGATGACTCCGTGTTCGGACATAGTTCATTTCCTTTAGCGATGACCACCAAAGCGGAGAATGGACATTAAAGCCGCTCTATAGTTTGAGTTGACGGGCTGAAGTGAGACTGATTGACAAAGTGGCCTTAAATCCTCTGGACTTTCCGTGCTGACTTTATAAAGCCTAATTATCTAATCAGCTACATGACGGGTTGTGAATGCTTCCTGTTTAGACTAGATCATTTCTTCCCATTGTTGGTGACAAAGAGGAATAGTGTATGTAAGGGATAGAGTAGGGCTGTGTATTACCTGTAAACAGATCCTGCCTCTCATGCTCACAAATGTATCAATAATTCATCCTTGTGAGACTCCCACAGCTGCTTTTGCTCTAGTCTCACTGTACCCACTTTCGTATTGACGGATTTACTCTACAAAAGCACAATATTTTGACATTTCATCTCTTAATAAGTGGCACTTTGGCTGCATGACAACATTACCTTTACACAACTGTGTTTCCATGTAACTGCTGGCATCAGATGTCAGTGTGTCTATGCTGCTAATTCTAATGTTACCTCCAAATGTTTTCCTAATAGTATCAAAGTGAATTAAGCTTTAGAATTTTGTCTTTGGCACTTACAAGGCGATATTTAATTATTTATTTATTAACTGAAGATTTAATGTTGGCATTGTTAGGAATAAAATGTGATTAAAATATCATATTTGTGTTTTTAACTTGGATACAAATACACCCAGAAATGATGCAATACAAATGATAATAATACATAAAGTATACACACTGTAACATATCCACATTAGCTTAGCTGGTTACAACAAAATCCATATTAAGTTCTAAACAAAATTAAAAAAATGGCAGGACCCATTGATCTTTCACTTCACACATAAATGACTTAGTCAGTAGTAATGTACTGTCTGCTACCAATCCTAAAAAAAAGCAGTTATATGTACAATCAATAGTCCATTGACAAGAATATTAATTTGAATGTAAAAAATCTTTTTAAAAATATATTTTCTGGCTTAATTACTGTCCTCAAAGCTGCCGTTGCTGCTGAAGTGGGAGGAAAATCTCATGGTGCTCATGGGATCAGACACATAACCTAAAACAAACATAAAACATGAAAATAACAACTTGAAAAAGATTTTAAAGGGGCTCCATGTGAGTTTTACAGTGGAAGGTCTGTCACCTGTTTTTGTGAAGATATATGTATTGCTTTGCCTAGAATGCTTCACATTCCCAATCAATCTGTCTCTCTATCTATCTGTCTATCTCTCTATCTCCATGGAGACATTAATAGGCCAAGTTACAGGTCAAATCACACTGATGTTTTCCAATGTATTTCTGAGCCATAAAAACGCCTTTATTGAAACTATACAAGGTATATGAGTTTAATGCCATGCTATGCAACATTCTAAACAAAAAAAACAGTGTATGAGTAAACAGGTGGCAAACCTCCAACAGGAAAAGTTTCATAGTGCTCCTTTAAAGTAATATATTGGAGGACCAACCATTTCGATCGATTGGAGAGAACTGCATACTTCTTCTGAGCTCCTCCAGTGTGAGGCCTCCTGATGCCCTCCTTCGCTCACTGCAGTAAAACACCACTATGTCTTATTCAACAGAAAGACAAGCCTCATAGACATACTGTGGTTCTTTGACATGCAGGAAGCAAGATGAAGCTGGATACTGTGTAATATGAGATCCTCTCATGCACTCTCACTTTCTCAGCTGGGGTAAACATTATTCAATATTTATGACTGCTTTTGATGGACAGGCCACAATATCTGCAGCCCATATAAGCCTTTTGTCATTCCTGCCTGTGGAGCCTAAATAACCAAATGTGGCTAATGTTTAATAGATCCCATTCCCGTCATTGTAGTGATCACTAGCAGCACATACCAGGCAGTCTCATAGTGACTGTTACCACAAACACCAGCTCACAGTAAGAAGTCTTTCTTATTGGTCACAACATACATATTTTACAGCCTTCCTTTATTTTGTTGTTATTTAGTTGCTAGGAAACTCTGACATTTACTGTTATAGGAGGATCCTTTAGTTAGCATATTCAGTGAGCAGTAACAAAAGTATTGACCAGATCATAGATTAGCCTTAACTCCTTAACTGTTTGCTGGTTTAGCACTTTTAATTGACTGCAAAAGCTCACAAGATCCACAGTTTAATTGAATTTGGCTTAAGTGTAAAAAAAAAAAAAAAGTCTAAAAAAGAGGGCATTATGATAATGTCATACCAAATAAAATAGTGTGTACAAGTTCTTCCATTGGTTTTTAAAGCAAGCTCCCCTTTGACAAATCTGAAGTGCTGCTCCTCGACCTTCTATGTGCAAGGTTGGCCTGAAGTGTTCTTACCTCTGAGACCAGAAGGCGTATGCTCGTGTATTAAGAGCGTACTCCAGCTCAAAGCGAGAGCGGAGGGCGGCCACATGGCTTCGCCCTGGACCCCCTCGAGCCGCGAGGCAATCGGAGGATGAGGAGGGGGACAGGGAGCCACTGCTGTTACTGGAGGCAGGCGACATCAGCTGCAAAATGAAATAACAAGAACATAAGGAACTATTGTAACTATGTGCAGCACATGCAAAAAAGTCACTTTTATCAACCAAATGTTTACTTCCTGGTGATTTCATAATGAGAGCCAAAATTTGATTTGGCTCTATAAAGAAACTGTAAATGTATATATATTTTACTATTTATTTATACCATTTATTTCAATGTACATGATGTGAATTGCATTGACTTGAGTGCATAGCTCTATGACCATAAGCATAATAACTTAAGTATACCTCAATATTGGAAAGACATTCTTCCAAATTTGATACAACTTCAGAGAACTCAGGCCTGTCCTGAAAAACAAAACAAAGCAATAATACACAGATGTGTCCTGTGCAGCAGCGGTCAGCTGGTCCACAGCAGAACGAGGCTTCAAAGGCAACTTTGCTCTCTCACTCTACATCCACAGAGAGAGGCCATGACCCAGGTGCTTTTGCATTATACATCATATCCTCAAACACTAGGCAGAATATCACACACACAGGTAGAAATACATGAAACAAGCAACAAAAATATCATGAAAACACAATTTTTGAAACACATCACGTTTCAACTTAGTGACAGTAGTCTACAAAGGGCAATAGGTGAAGACTATGGGAAAAGAACATTGTTTTATTTACCTGATATGTGGATTTTTACATAATGAATGTAAAACATGTTTGCCCATTTAATCCCTTCTTTACATGGCAAACAATTATCAGCAGGTTCCACCTAAATCCCATGTGAACACTTAAGCAAACAGAACTGCCATAGTGAAAGCCTATTAAGCTCTGAGGAAATTTGTCAAAACGTTTCAGTGGGACAAGTGTATTACCCAGGGAGGCCATTTTGAGATAAGAGCTGGCAACAGGAGAGGAGTGTAGTACCAAAGAACTACGCTAGCACAGCTAATGCGTCCTGACTCTTAATTAGGCCAAGTATACATTCCTCGCCAATTATGAACGTCACTGCACTGTTTATGCACCGGCAGCAGCGCGTTACCAGGGGAAATGGCTGTTCTTTTATTTTTCATGGCCATGCACAATGGAGCAACTTCCAAGCCAATTTGCCTTAATAATCTTTTGTGCAAGAAATTAAAAAGTAATGTTATGGTCATGGTTAAGATAATTCTTCTTACTGTGCAGTACCTCTGGGGAGGAGTTCCAGCCTCTCATCAAAAGTGCAGAGATGGGTTTGGGGATGGAGTAACCAATAGGCGGCCGTATGTGATGGTAGGCCATGTCTGCGGCCGCTGCAGCTGCAACATACAGTCACACACAATTCAAAACCTCATCACGGAGTACAAATTATTGATTCATAAGTAATATGAGTAATAATAGTGCAAGCTATTACTTGTTTGCCTGCAACATTTTTGGTTTTATATAAAAGTGGTGTAACTTTTCTTATTTATTTTTTTTTTATTCAAATTTTTTATGATAATCACATAGAGATGACAGTTACAAATCACAAATGTACTTTTTTTTCATCCTTTTTGCACATGCTCGGTTTCTTTCGCTTCACATATCTCTCTACTATAATATTGAGTTTTTTCTTTCTTTTCCTTTAGGAATACAAAGTAAATGGTGTAACTTTTCTGATGAAGGATCTACTTGTCTCGATGAAGATTTTGTTGCTTTGCCTAAAATGTTCAACATAATGGCATGATTTATCTCCATGGAGACGAGCTGGTGACGTCACCAGGCCTAATTACAGGTCAGATCTTCAGAGAGACAAGCCTGTTAGCCACAGTCAGTATGCTTGTTTTTCATGGCATTTTTAGCCATAAAAACACCTGAAATTGAATAAAAGCTAAATATATATTATTATTTATTTTACTTGGAATTCCAGGTGCCACAGTGGGGCGCTAGTGGTAAAAACTGTCGCTGTGTCCTTAGGCAAGGCACTTCACCTACATTGCCTAGTATGGAAGTGGTGTGTGCGTGAAAGATGGTGGTGGTCGGAGGGGCCGATGGCGCAGATTGGCAGCCTTGCTTCCGTCAGTCTGCCCCAGGGCAGCTGTGGCTGCAATAGCAGCTTATCACCACTGAGTGTGGAGTGAAAGAATAATGAACTGTAAAGCGCTTTGGGTGTCTTGAAAAGCGCTATATAAATGCAAGGAATTATTATTATTATTATTTTGAATACAGGCAAAGCATCTCAAATTGCAACACTACTAGAGAAAAATAAAAACAAGACGAATAGGGCATGTAAATAAATTAATATAACCCCGCCAAAATCCTCAAATGTTACCTGGTTTCAAATGTGCAAAGGGTATTTCTCCAGTGAGCAGCTCCCACAGACAGAGGGCATAGCTGAACATGTCTGCTTTTACTGAGTACCGAGTGCACTGTGTGAACACCTCAGGAGCCATCCAGCGCAGGTTCTGCAAGAGGCACTTTTATTATCATCTGATGCGCACAGGAAACCAAATATTGATGTAGGATGTTAAAGAAATAAATCACAGACCACAAACGCACACACAATGGAGCCCAATTACTGCTTAAAACACTGTGTCCCAGCAAGGGCAAGTGGTTTCGCACAACAGACATCTCCCAAGAGACGCAGCACACTTAACACAAAACTGCAGTCCAAGCACTCTGTATACAGATGATTCAGCTCAAAATCTGCATCAAGGCAGTTTTTAGTAGAGCGATAATTGATGGCAGGTGTGTGCAGAGACTGAACAACAAATAACACACTCACAACACATCACACTGTCAGTGCTTAGGAGACAATAGTGTGTTACAGACCCATGTAAATAAGACTATAGATCTATGTGGAGATGAAATACTGACCCCTGGCTGCTTGGTCATGTTGTCCTCATCCACAGACTGAAGGAAACGAGATTCTGCATTGAAATAAAAACTGCATTATGGTTTCAGATAACTATTTAAATACTTATTATCTACACTCATTAATGTAAAAGAACTCTGTCAGTTTAACATTGAATCAAAAGAGTTATATTTATACCATGATCTTCCCTTGGCAAACCACTGGCATTATCTAAATTGTGGCATGTTGCTGTCTAACCGGTGCCTACTGGGTTCCAAAGTCTCACCACACTTGGTTTATAAATCTCCCTCTTTGGAAGCATAGTCAAGGGGCTGGAACACTCAAAGATCATACTATATTCACTTTTGAAATCCTACTATATGAACTTTCTTGGACAAGCTGAAAACTTTTACAACAACTGTTTGCTTGTTTCTACATTTTAGAAGTTTAAAATGACTACTGACAATGAGTATTTACAATGAGTATTATTTTTATTTACATTCTCTATAGCTTAGGTTTTCATAGGAAATATCTATTCTGATGCAAAACCTTTAATTTCTGGGGATTTGAAAGGAGCATAAATTTTGAGGTTGGAGTTTGTTTCCTGAAAACTGAAAACAGGTCAGATATGTGTAAAATAATGTTTTGTTTGACTTGTTTGGTTGTGTTTGTTTGTAGTTTGGCCTCACCACCAAAGTCTGCGACCACAGCATGCCCGTCCTCATAGAGCAGAATATTGTGACTGAAAGCAGACAAACACATCAGTGATTTGGGAGCACATGCTGTTTTATGGAGCAGCCCACCTGTTGAGGTCCCGGTGGATGATGGGCTGGGTCAGGTTGTGCAGGTACTCCATGCCCTTGGCCACATCGATGGCGATGATGAGCTTAGACTGCAGGTCTATGAGCCTGTCCATGGACACATCATTAAAACAGCAGCCACTTAGAGCCAGATCAATGACCTTGCCAATCACACACTGCACTTAACACAGATCAATAAGGCAGTCTATAAAGACTACACCTGAGCTCATTTAGCCCAACACTCCATCTGGATCAATGGCCAGATCAGGGCCAGTGATTGGAGAGGAGGCCTCCAAGGTGGATAATGAGAGCTGCTCTGGGCCTACACACACTTGTCCAACACTAAATAACTCATTAAGGTTGTTTGAAATCTAGCTGTAAACATTTAGTGTCTGTCATGGGAATCAGGTGACCTGTGTAAACTAATACAATTTACAGCAATTACCAGAACTAAATTCATTTATCTCACTCACAATCACAGACATGTTCACTTTGTGCTTTAATGTGTTCAAATAAAACTAGTTAGTCACACTTGTGCTACAGCTCAAAAGACACAAAAGACACAAAAGACAAAGTGAAAACGACTGAGAAGAAATCTAAACAGGATAATATGAGTTATATAGACAATATGAAAGCATCTGCTGTTACCTCTTCTGTTCATGCAGCAGGGAGAAGAGTGAACCTCCAGAAATGTACTGAGTGACAATAGCAAACTGACTGGGATCGTCCAGACAGGCCCCCACAAAGTGAATGATGCAGGGATGGTTCAGACGGCACAGTATGGAGACCTCTCTGCAGAACATGTCCACATCTGATTTAGAGCAGTATGTGTTGGCTCTGTACCTGCAGAGGGACAAATAAAACATATTAGGTTAAATTTACAAAGAAAATAAGCTATGCTATATATAGGTTTTATACCGTTTGATAGCAACGACTTTGTTTCTGCATTTGCCTTTGTAAACTCTGCCAAAAGAACCTAGAAATACAAAAAATCATTAAAATAACTCTGACACTGAGTGATGACTGACTGTATGATGAAGAACTATAATTAATTTACCTGATCCAATTATTTCATTAAATTCAAGTTCAGAAAGTTGTAGCTGGAAATGAGAAGGGAGGGTGGCTCTGAGCAGGAGAACCTCAGCCTTCTCTGAGAAAAAAAAAAAAATCAACCAGTGGGAAATGGCTGGACAGACAGTGTCATAGTAGGTGTATGTCTAATGAAGATTGTATAATTTTGTTCAGTATTGTAATAACACAAAAAGATATGTTAAATAGTTTTCTTATTGTTGTTTTTGTTGTCACATTTTTTTGAAGGCAGGTACACACTTACTTACCTTTACAAAATAACTAAAGGAATCTGCTCTGTTTTCAGATTTATGATGGAGGTTGGCCAGTAGTTTAGGGATGTGGGAAAAGTAGATGGTTTGTATTTGAGAACAGCTGAATATTATAACTGAATTACATATTAACATTATAACACCCAATGTCTAGTCAGGCAGGAGTCTTTCTAGAAATTACATCCAACTACACCAACACAAAAGTGAAGAAGCCAGAAGAGTGTAGATACAGGCCCGTTCTTGTGGCAACAGAATCAGTGTCATTATGTCTGCATTGGCCCAGTTCACTTCACTACCTTTAGTCATGCTTTTGATCTTTCCCAGAGGAGAAGGCACAGACACGTACGATCCATCTATAAAGGAGAAAGCAAATAGAGAGTCTATAATGTAGTTCAATGTATAAATGTATTTATATAAGTTAAGTTTGTTAAAGTTAAATGTATCACTTCATTTGGTCACTCACCCCCTCCTGGCTGGGAGTACTCATTGCATGGGGAATCATCAGGCCGTTTGTAATGTTTTAGTAATGTCACAATAGCATCGTGGCCTAATTTTAGGGATAATATACAGCTTAAGAATACATAAAATACAGCTGAGTGGACTTTGCAATAAAAATTAAAGAGAAATAATAGGAATTTATACCTTTTTCATAAGCCCACATCAGGCAAGTCTGCTCATCCTTCTCTCCACTGGATCTACTGGGGTCACAGGCCACCAGGTTCATATCTGCCCCATTGTCCAAGAGGAACTGCACCAAGCGAATGTGTCCATGGAAACAGGCGCTGTGGAGAGCTGGTGAACACACACAGGAAGCATTTAAAAGAAATTAACTTGAATAAAACGTCATATAATGATCAGTTTGCTGATACCTGTGTGTCCGTCACGGCCTTGGTGGTTGATGCTCATTGCATTTTGATTCAACAGAAACTTCACCATCTCCAGGTCTTTTCCATAAGTACATGCACTAAAAATGAATTGGGGATATAAATATCAATTGTTATTGGTTAACTAAAAGTGAATATTTAAGTTGCCTGTGTAGTGCCGTCTCGCTGAAGATGTTCTCCTTAGGAATGCTGTCGGTACCAGAAAGCTGGACAAGCTCCTTCACGGCTGCAAACTTTCCATTATAGCAAGCCCTGAAGAACAATAACATTCATGCTGCTTAGTCAGACCTCTCTTTCAGTAACGACACAAAAACTGCCAATAAAACATTTACAAGTGTAATGGAGTGTCCCCATAAATGTTGACAGAGTGAGGCTGCACATCAAAGCCGCCCTGCAGAAGGTAATGCACAATCTCGTGATGACCAAATCTGGCACAGAAATGAAGAGGGACATGGTCTTCATTGTCCTGAGCATTCACTGAGTAGGATGGAAAATGAGAATAACATGAAATACTTTGAAAATAAATTAATCAAGTAATAATACTGTAATGCTTATAACTTGTAGTCCTATTTTTTTACCATTAGCCTTGCTTTCGTCTGACATTAAAAGTTTGCAGATGTTGAGGTAGCCCTTTGCTGCAGCCAGATGAAGTGGTCGGTCTCCTACTTCACCAGAGGCATTCACATCAGCACTGAACTTCAACAGCAGTTTGGACACCTAAAACACAAAAATAAACGTAAGTTGTGTCAGAAGCACACCCATAAATACAAACAGATAGACTAAGATAAAAAATCTCACTTGCTCATGACCATTGTAGGCAGCAATATGAAGAGGAGTGAAAAACACAGCGTCTTGGACATTCACAAATGCTCCGTGTTGTAGGAGAATATCAGCTGCCTGTACGAGGTGAAAACAAATATGACATTAATGTAGTTAAATAGAGTAGGCCTATATAAATCGCTCTACAGATCCTACCTCATGGTGTCCAGCTAATGTGGCCACATGGAGGGCAGTGAGAGCCCCATAGCCCACCTGTTGAACATCTGCACCTCCATGGAGCAGCGCTGTCACAAGTTCAGCATTATCCTGAGGAGCAGAAGCTGAATGTAAAATGTTTTTACAAACACCACCAGATATGTCTGAACAACAGTTGTGCACTTGTCCTTTTAACTTTGTGTGTACTTGCACTCCACCATGTGGCAAAACATTAGAAAGACCTTGACAATTTTTCACATAAAATGACAGAAACTTATTATAACCTTGTATGCCGCTAAGTGAAGAGCAGTGAAGCCATTTTTAGACAGTCGTGATGGACGGAGGCCTTTGAGAATCAGTGTACGAATATGACCTGCATTTCCTGTGCACAAAAGTTTAACTGTCAACATACATTCTTTCATCAAATCTCAATTTGAAACGATTGCCAACGATTTAATGCATAATTCATTCGTTTTCTTTAAACGTAATCAAAGACCAAAGAGAGTCACCCTGCTCTAATCCTCTTTCTCACTGCCACATGTTGTGTAGCAGTTATTAATAGACTGTGGTGGGCTCACATACCTCCACAGACACAGCAGAGATGCAGCAGAGACAGCCCCTTGTCTGTTCGGTAGTTCAGGTTCACCTTTTGAAAAGCCTCATCGGAGCTAAGAGACAAAATAACAACACTGTATTGTGGCATTTCAAACATTTACGTGAAGCCATTTTCAGATTAAAAAAATATTTAGTTGTCATCACCTAAATGCAAGGTTGAGATCTGCTATCTGGGAATGTTGTAGCTGGAAATCATCCTCCAATCTCTCAATGATAACGCCATATGATTCACACACCTTCTTCTTCCACTCATCTACACCCAAAAATAATAGTTACCCACTCGCGGCTTAACATAAATTTACATGCACTGCTAAATAGTTACACTGTAATTAAGGTGAAGTAACTCTTGTAAGCTGTTTTGAATCATGCCTACATTTTTGCTGGGAAGAAAGTCTCACATGATGCAAACCTACAAATGCTACAAAACACAAATGCTCAGAGCTTTACCTGTACATGTCTGAGAAGGTCTTGATTTATAATTTCCCATTGATTCAGTGGCTCTCCTACTGTGTACCCTGTAGTTTGGTTAACTACAGTCAAGTGGTAATGCAATCTGCCACCCTTCCACAATTGCCACGGTGCAGATAAAGGGGGATCATGACGGGGAGCTAAAAATAAAACCCCTTTGAATGGAATGTTTAACAACAATGACAAGAGATCTGCCTTCAAATGTGAACATCAGAGAGTTATTATATGTTAGGATCCAACACACAAAGCAACTGGAGATCACTGGTTTTTGAGTAAATCTTATCTATCTACATAGAAATTGAACTTTGAGTTACATAAGTTAGATTCCTTAACGCGATAATACAAACTGGGATCCGTGGATTGTGTGTTAAGGTGACACAAAGAAAAAAATTCACTTGCTACATTTTGTTAAAAAGTAATAGTAGAAGTACAAATAATATGCTCTCAGTTATATTTGTTTTCACATGAACCACAAAAAACCACAACAAAGATAAATTAATGAAAATGATTTACTTCATAAGTATTATTATGTAATTATGAATACATGTGAAAACTGGAAAAATAATAAACAATACAAAGGGCAACTTTTTTTTCATTATCTTCCCCCAATGTGCCCAAAAAGATTTGTCCCTGATTTTGCTTACATTATTTAAAACATGATTAAACCCAATACCATACCAAATATGACAGGACTATTAGGCTGACGATTTCTGAGTGATTTCATTGAAAAGTCCTGTTCTGAACTTCAACATCTCCTTCAGATTTTTGGTCTGTAAAGCCTGCTGCATAGACACTAACTGTATGTCTTTGGGTAAAGTTATTGTAGTGTCATTGAGCACAGCTTGGAGCATCTCCAGGGACAGGGAGAAAGAGGTTTTCTGATCGGAGCAAATGGGAAACAGACAAGCATTCCACAAACTGCAACAGGACACTTCACCAGAAAAATGTAGTGTTTCACTCTCCATTCCCCAGTGGGACAGGCAGTCAGGTAGACTTGAACCAAAAAGTTTCAGGGCTGAGATATTTGCGCGATCCACAGAGCTCTTTAGGTTGTCATTTATCCCAAATACAGCGGTTACATATCCAGTGTTGTGTTTGTGGTTGATGCAAAGTGAATGCATGAAGACTGAATCAGGAACAGACAAACCAGGGCCAATCCAGCAGCTACTTATTATGGACCCATTGCTAATACAAGCACCCACTTCAAGTCGGCAATAATCTACAACTGAACCGATTCCCACAGAGCAACTGGGATGAACCACGCTGCACATCACGCAGCTATAAGTGCCGTCCTCATGGTTCTCACTGTTGTATAGGCTAAAGGCAGAGGAGAGAAGGCCTAGTTCATTTCTCATTGCTGGGTCTTGAGTGAGGTGATAGAGGAACTCAGACGTGGTCCCGATGTGGTAAAACTTGGAGTTGTTCAGAAGAATCACATTCAGTGGAGTGCCTCTGAGAAGATGGAAGATCTTTTTACGGATTTCGACCAGATTTCCCTCCTCTTTGGTGACATTGGCAGTGTTGCTGGTGTAGTCTATGGAGGCTCCTGGACCAAGAGCTTGAAGGAAATCCCCATATGCATCAATCTCACATTCCAAGGGTCCCACTTCTTTGAGTAAATTGAGGAGAAGCTGTGAGGTTTTGAGGTCAAAGTAATACGTACTGTCTGTATACACAAACTCTCTACCCTGGATACTATTACAGACAGCTCCAGTGTCTCGCATTTTATTGACACTGGGTTTGTGTAGAAAACGCAAACAGGAAGTGGCCTGCATTTCCGTGAGGGACGATGTTTCATAAGAGTCCAACACAAACACTCCATGTGTGGTGCCTATGGACAGAGAAGATGGGTGGCCTAAAGCTGTGAAACCAGGTTTGTCAAAGCGGATGCACTGATCTTCTGCGATACTGTACAACTCAATATCATCAGCGCAGGTCACAAGAACGCCAGGCTTCATGTGTGATGGGAAGTCCACATACATGGCCATTTTTACCTCCAACATCTGGTATAAAGGCTTTCCCAGGGGCAGAGCAGTAAAGATCTTCCCTAACGCACTGGCACTAGGCAAACGCTGACTCAGGCCACCTAAAGAAGCAACAATGGAAAAGAAAAAAGGTTACCCACTACTGCTGCTGATTTAATATTAATTTTCAAGGTGATTTGGATCTGAATTTTTCTTTTGTATATGATTACCTCCCAAGGGAAAGTATCTGCTAATATCTATTAAAGATGTCAAAGTAGTAATAACTTTATACAGTTTGTACTACCATAAGCAATTTTTGCAAGATGAAATGTTCTTGGGCACTGATACCACCAGTCATCACTCAGTGTCAGAGTTATAATACAATGGGCTACATAATATTTTATACAGTAATATAACTTTAAAAGAACCAAACCTGCATGAATTAGCAGAACTCTGAGTTTGTTCAGAGCTGTCCCATAGATGTTACTGAGGTGCTGAAGAGTGTACAGAGTGGAGCCTCCATTCCCTAAAAAACAGGAATTAATCTGTTACTAGGTGTTATTACAGGGCCATCAAACTGTATTAATACGTGAATTGTACTCACCGATTTTATAGCCAGGTGGATCTGACACAACCTTATAGTCAATTCCAAGAGGAAGCTCTTTTCTTTTAATTTTCTCATTTATCTGTAGCTCATACGCGTCTTTTTGACTGTCATCCACAGCTGTGACTACGACCACATCCCAGAACTCTCCAGGCTTCACCTCACGCCCTTCAATAAAGTTAAATCCACCTAAAATGCTGTTGTGTTACTGTAATTAATCTAAACTAAAGGCGACACTTTCCTTACCTCGCAAATCGTCAAATTTAAGCAGCTTCTTGTGTGTTGCGATCTTTAGTTGTTTGTTATATTCCTCATCCATCGTGGGTTGCTTTTTGTTTTTTTGGGTTTTTTTTTCGAAAAATAAAAAAAAGTTAATGTACTCAGTAAAAACAAATACGGCATGCACAACTGTCAGCGGGCTACTTCCGGGTATTGTCACGTGATCACTCGACTGACGGTGATTGGTTCGCGGTAGATCTTACGTGTACACATGGAAAAGTTTTGTTCAAATGAAGTAATTATTTATTATAGCCTTATCTTTATTCAAGTAAAAGTCCCATTTATACACGCCTATTTCTTGACCCAATTTTGTAGTTTATTACACAAACAGAACACTCCTTCCTATTTCTTGTTATGTCCTGTAAGAGTGAAAGAAATGGATGAATATTGCATCAAATTCTGAGACAATAGTTCAGTGACATGCAATACAAATTCTCTTCTTGTAAAAACAGGTACAGTGCTCTACAAAACATAATGCACACAGCAGGCATGAGCAGAGGCCGATCTTACATTCTTTCTTGCAGATGTGTTCAATGCTATTTTTATTGAGACACAGACATTATTGCTCCACTGGTCTGCACCTGTTAAAACTTTATTAAAATCCCCAAAACGTACCCTCCAGCTGTGTTTTCTTTTCTCATAAAACACGGTTAAGGAATGGCAAGAATGCTGAAAGCAGGGTCTAATACTGAGACAACAGCTCAAGTGAGGATAATCCACTGGCCTTTTGTGTTTATTGTTCATTTAAGACAGCTTGAAGTGAAGCACATGGGCGTAAGTGCATTGGACTAGAAATGCAACGACATGAGTTACATTCAAATATAGAAAATATACTGTGCTTTAGCTGTATATTAAAAACCCCACAGAGAGGTAGACAGCAGTAACAATGTCATATTTTAACTTCAGACAATGAGGTCTAAACCAGAAATGATCATAAATACATATATATTAAATATTATATAAATTAGTATTGCATAAGTTAAATCTATTCTTGTAAAAACCTAAAAAGATTAAATTATGGGAAAGAGCTTTACAAGACTCGGTATTGCTTCATGGTGCTTACAATATTACATTTTTGTACAGTTCAGAGGAGACGCAGCGCTCATATCTCCAGAGGAAGTTTAAGTTGTCTGACTGTGTTTGTTAGCCTCCAGAAAGAGACTACAAGCAGCAAATGCACTGTAAAAACTGGAGGAAAGCCCAGCGATGTCTGTCGAGATGTAAGGCAGGACTCCTGGTGTGGCCTGGTTGTAGTATGTGATCTGAAACAAACACACATTACATCAATGCATAAAAGCCGTGTATAATAGTGATAAGAAAATCTATGGAAAATGTTTGCAGTGTGAATATGACCAACCTTGGACACAGAGCTGCACTCTTCCAGTATGGTAAAGCCAGCGCAGAGCACCTCTCCCCTGGTGTACTCCTCAGTGGGAGGGTGAGTGGGCAAAGTGACTGAACGCAATGCAATCAAATAAGGGTCCCTAAGAAACAAAGGTAGTTATTTTTAATAGGAGTAAATGGAAAAAAAAACCTACAGCCAGGACAGCATCACATGTGAAGTCATGCATTTACATTTAGTGTTTCGGCTGTCTAAGTATGATAGAGCACCTGGCATCACAAGGCTTCCTTCGAGATGCCAACAGTATGAACTCCATGGCTTTGTCTCGTTTACTGACCGATGGGGCAGTTACTCGATATATGGTGTCGTCCTCATCTGCCTGAGTTATCACCTCACACTCTCTGAAAAAAAGCAACATTATGCTTTTTCTGATCTATGTTATAATATCGTTTCCTCAGCAAAAACATACCTGCCGTTGTGTTTGGTTTAATTCACACATGTTTAAAAGGTGCATTCCGCAACTTTTCTGGTGTAGGGTTTGTCACCACTTGTTTCCATGGAGATGTTATGACTTTGCCTGGAATGTTAAACGTATCTATCTAACATTTACTCATTATGGGTGTTCTTACAGCTAGAACATATGTACAGTAACTCTCTCTGTGAATATTGTTGCCTCTCCACAGATCTCACCTGCAATGTAGCCTATAGTTCTTGAGATTGATGGGTTTAATCTCAACATCCCAGGAAACCCATAACATCTCCAAGAAGATAAGCAGGTGACAGACCCTCCACCAGAAAAGCTGCACACATTTAATACACTCATGTGCATATTTAGGCTGAGTTTTCCTCTCAAACAGAAAACATTCCTGTTCCACCCTGTGATGTCATGTGGTGATACAGGAAGTGATCCACTGTGTCTTTAAACTTCACCTTCACCACTAAAATGATTTGATGATTTCAGCCCTGGAATAGCCAGTCTTTACTACATTCAAAGCAAAAAGGAGCTTTTAACTTAAAACTACAACTGCATGACATCACAAGGTGGAACAGAGCATTTTGGGCTTTGGAGATGCAGACAGACTAAAAAACCAGGCTTACTCAAACATGTGTGAATGAAACAAAACACAGCTCCAGGTTTGATCAAGTAAGAACATTCTAACATGACTTAAAGCCCACAAAAGTCAATTTTGTGTAATATCGGACCTTTTAGTACAAATGCAGTCAAAAAGAAGATTGTAAACAGTGACTAAGGGGCAGTTACTTACTCGTAGTGTTGGTCCCACTGTTTTCTCTTGGTTAGGTCAGACAGCAGATGAAACGTCCGCTCTGCTGGGATGCACACACGCATCTCCACCTTGAAGAGCAGCCTCTGTTGTTCTTCCTGTGTGTACAACCTGACCTAAGATGCACAGTCCATAGTGAATAACGGCATATTTCCCCCACAATAACTAAAACATGCATGAGATGTCTGTTGTGAATATAAACATACATGCAGTGGAAAAACTTCACACTTCTGACCTTGTTTTTCTCAGAGGTTAAAACCCAGCTGTTTCTGGCATCCATTAGTTTCAGAGCTGACACATTATTATAGCTCAGGTACATCTATAAATTAAAATGACACAAAACATAATCATAAAGCAACAATAATATTAAAAGTAAAAGAAACTAATTCTGTAATACCTGGTTACTTGGATCCCAGGGGACAGATAGAGGAACTTCATTTTGCTTACAGGAGATTATATATTTCCTGCACAAATAATTAATCATTAGCTTGTAAGCAGACACATTTAGAATAAAATATATTAAAAAAAAAACTTAAAAAACTTAAAAAAAAATCTTAAATTGATATCAAATGTATACATTATGAATGGTGTAATATTCAAACCAAACACCACCTGTCAAGTCGAATCTTTTTTCTAGCAATTGCTTCCTTATAGCGTCTTATCCCATCCTGTTCAAACAGACAAATAAAATATTTCATCATTTTGAAATAAGACAAAACTGGTGTTTTATTTTTCATAGAACTCACCACAGGTTCAGGCCGAATTCGTGGAAGAGTTTGTGGTTTCCGGTCACTGTCTAGAACTTCAAATGTCATAAAAGCACTGTTTATATGACGCAAAGTCTCCCCACCCTGGTAGGCCTCTGCACACACTCCCACCTCCATGCTACAATCACAATAAAACCACATGTAAACTGAACATTTTATGGGTTAAAAAATACAGAAATTAAAGGTTAAACTCACCTGTGCTTAAAGGCATTATTTACAATGGCTTTTAGTACCAAACGATCTCCAATGTGTGATGGACCCCGGAAATGAAACATATCAATGGTCCTAAGAGTTGGATGAGCGTTACATAAGCGGCTGAAATAAACAATAAACACAAAGACATTATTAGACGTAATTATTACTAAATGTTCACTCAGGCACTTGCATCTGACTTTGCTTTAAATGTGTGTACATGTAAACTCACAATGATTAATTATCAGAATTGCTGTTTGGAAATGTTTGGGCACTTGCAGATTTGTTCTGTGCTTGAGATTTTTCAAACATTTTTAACACAAATGATATATTTAATTTAACACACATTTTATGTGATGCCTAGTGCCTAAAAATCAACTAATCAATGTCATGATAGAGAAAAATATTTTTATGTATAGTATAGCTTTCTTCATTGACATCTCAGCGTACATTATGTTGTTTATAACCCATGAGTTGGATAATAGCAGGTTTATTACCATGCTGAAATGGTGGCCACATTCTCCATCCAGGCCATGATCTGGCCCCCGAAAGTGCTGACCTGATGGTTTGCATGAGGCGGTAGCACCAGCTCCACACTCTCTACTCGAGTCCTCTCTGCTGGCACAGCATCCTCGTACTGCTGGCACTCTCCTGGAGGGAAACAAGGAGCTTAACCAAATCAGATTTGAAATGGAGCAATAACAGCGTCATATGCTGAGTTATAAAGCTTGTACCCAGCTGAGAGGTGCTGCTGCTCAGTAGGTCTGTAATGATCTCAGCGTGTATGAGCCTCATCCTCCGGCGCTCGGCTGCCAGGCTGTACTCCATCTGTTCTGACTGTGTGTGTGGGCTCACCTGCTTCAGCTGGACCTGTGCACAATAATCATGTTTGCAACAGAAAACCAAATGACCTTAAATACTGTTCATTAAGTGCCACTTTACCTTCCCAGCCTCAGTTCGCCGGGCGACAAAAGTGGCAAAGGCATGGCACACCCTCCACTGTCTGTCTGTGTAAAGGTCTTCACAAGTGACAAGTATTCCAACCTTTACAAGAGACAACAAGTTTACAACATTTGTCTGAATCAAGGTGAAAGTTCACCATTGTAAAAGCAGGACTATACTCACCTCCATACTGGATGTGAAGGCTCTGTTGACTTTTGCAATAATATTTACAACTTTTCCAACACTGTGGAAAACACATGTTTTCACTGTCAGCATTGGCTTTGATTATACTAGCAACAATATCCTAAAGCAGGGCCCTCCAGCCTTCCTCCAGTGAGATACTTTTTGTAAAACAAAAATGTGAGTGAGTTACTCATTTTAGCCATTGTCAGAGTAAATATAAGAGCCATGGCAAACCATAGATGGGCACAGTCAGATACCTATAAAACGTAACATTTATCTAGTAATCAGTGCACAAAGTTTGGCATCACAATGATACAGCACATTTAAGCTACAGGTTGGAGACTCCTGCCCTAGAGCCCAGACTAGAGCCATTCTCATAGTTATTTGAACACATGTGATATTAAACATGGAGTATAATACTGTACCCAATGGTGTGTTCAAAATGGATGTCATCCACAGAGGCAGTGATACAGGAACAGCCAGCATGTCTTTCCGCTAGAAGAAGTTATTAAATAAATTAGACAGGGAACACATTTCATTTTGGAATTAAAACAAATAATTGTTCTATTTTTTTTTTAATCACTAATGGGCAACTTTATCAAAAGACTATAACCAAACACAAACTTGTCCTTAGAGGACACATTTTCATGTGGTTTTGTATGTGCTGACCACAGCCTGTGTACTGGTGCTGACCTGACAGGCAGGCAGTGGAGTCCATCCACTTGAGCAGCTGCCCCACACTGAGCTCCCCTCGGTGGTTTGCGTGACAGGGCAGGACAATCTGGCTCATCTTTACTTCAGTGGGGTTTCTGTACATTTCACCACCCTCATCACTCTCCCACCTCTCTGCATCCTTTTCATTTGACATCACGGTCTGAGCTGTGGTATAAAAAACAAAATGTTTAGATACTTACAAAACTTTGTAATAATTTAATGGATTGTTATATTCTTCTCTACTAAATTCTTCTTCTTTTTTGATAGCACTTGTTGGCTGTTTCGTGTACTGTCAGACAACTCCTAAGAATTCTTGCAAAGTACTACTGAATATTGACAAATGTGGAACAAAGCTTTAGGTAATTACACTAAGTATTAAATACATTAAATACATATTGTGTCAGTCTGGCTCAGTGCAGTTTAAGACGCTTTCAATAATCTCAGATGCATTTCTCAACAAAGCTGCTTAACTTTAAGTCTGTGAAAGTGTATTACATTGTTTATAAAATATATCAATGACTATTTTAGTCAATGCGGTCACTGCTTTTTCCCAAGGCTCATGCACAAAGTATTTTAAGAACAGGAGAAACAAGATTTGTGGAGTATATTTGTTGGGAACTAAGTGTTTGGTTGTAACTTCTGTCCTAGAGGGGCGCAACCCACGAGACCCTCTCTCATATTGACTGGTCACCTGTTTTTCCTGTTACTGTTGACACGTGTAGTGACCTTTACATGGACACACGAACGGAATACCAACATTCTCAAGGAATTTTAAGCGGGTTTCTGATTCAAAGTTCAAAATGATTGTGTCTGCCTGTGTCTATTGACCAGACTCAGCAGTAAACAAAATACACAACACACATACACACACACGTCCATGCACTTACCCCAAAAAGTTACAGAAGGTAAAACTTGAGATCAAGAAGAGTTGTCCAAAATGTATGCTACAAAATATAAAAGCAGCCAAAGAAAACCGGGTCTGCGGGCCAGACAGCGGCTCTGTGCTTTGTGCGCATTTTGCCAATATGAACTCACGCACCCAACAATCCCTCAACTGTTAGAGCCTCAGCACCGTGTGAGCTGAAGAGAGGGAGGAGGGGAGGCCGACCCCCCTCGTGTTTCATTTTAAGGTGGAATTTTTCTGAAGTGCGCAGATGCCTTTTTAGGGAGACCCCAATAACACTGTTGGTAATACGGAGAGAAGAACAAAATAATAATAATAGAAATTAATCGATTACATCTAAGTCTACGTTAATTTATTTCACTTCACGTTTGCACTTTATTTATTTATTTATTTATTTATTTATTTATAGAACACATATTAAAGATGCTCTATGTAACTTTTCGGCGTCACCTTTTAGTTTCTGTGGCTATGTCATAGCGCTGCTTCGATTGTTCCACTGAATGACATTAAACAGATCTACTTTACTTTTTTACATGTTGTTTTGTTTCACAGAAATACCTTGATAAACAGGCATTCAAACTGTGCGTGGGGATGCCTCTTCACAGATCTGACTTGTAACTCGGTCTGATTTGATTTCCAGGAAGGTAAAAAGGTTTAATGCCATACTGCGAAACATTCCTGACAAAACCTCCACCAGAAAAGTTACACAACGCACCATTAAATTAAAGGTGCACTATGTAACTTTTTGGTTGGAAGTTCATCACCCGCTTGTTTCAATGGATATGTCACTGCTCTGCCTGGAATGTTCCACAGTATGACTTTAAACGTCTCTACCTTATCTATACTCCACTTGTAGGTGGTTTCACTGTTTAAAAATACAGAGAAAAAGGCAATTCTGACAGTGAGCAGGGCCTCTCCACAGATCTGACCCGTAACTTGGTCTGAATGAGGTTAAATCCCATATTGTGAAACATTCCAGATAAGGCAATAACATCTCCATGGAGAAAAGCATTAGACAAATTACACAATGCACCTTTAAAAAACTAAAAAGTGTGACCACCTCTAAGTAGGCATAACCACGGATTGACCTATCAGTGACGTAGAATGTTATATCAGTCAAATGTACGATTGTACGATTGCACTAAACATGCAACGCGTAATACCCCGTTTATATTCAACAAGTGTTACAATTAATGCGGATTCTAGCCCCAAATTGCGCTCATTAAGAATCAGCGTCAGAGCCGTAAAGTAGCCGCGTGAATAGGCAGACCTTAAGAGCTTTGGGGGCCGCTGATTGGCTGATGCGAGCGTCAGTCAGCGTGGCCCCGCCCCTCCGGACGAGGCTCGGTTGAGTCGTAGTTGAAGAGGAGTGCGGTTGGAGTGCGGCCGCGATGATCTGACAGATGAAATAGCGAAAAAGAGAAAGACCTCCCACACTAAACAATGTTCCCCAAAGGCAAAGGCAGCCCAGTGCCATCGGACGGCCAAGCACGAGAAAAGTAAGCTCAAAAACGTTCATTTTTGTGTGTTATCTACGTCGTAAGTTGCTCCCTCATTCTCCGTTGTTTGCTGGACAGGCGAGCAGAAGGCGATTTCCTCCACCAAGAAGGGAATTGAATGAACCGCCTTGTCTGCTCGCCATTCCTCCCCTGTGTTGCGCTACGGCTACCTTTTGGCTTTATGTTCTTTCTAAACACAATTATCGTCATTCTGCGTGTATTTGTACCGCTTTATCGCCTGTGCTGAAATAGTTGTTTATTCAGAACAGAGCACAGTAAGAAGAAAACAATAACATCGCCTTGCTACCACATTACATTGTTTCTCTGTTGCGTTCATGTCCCCCAGCCCCATCAGTGCCACCAGGATACTGTACCTAGCAAATGCACAGCCCCGAATGCACGTTTTAATATAATTTGACACACGTATGGCACGATATCAATACACTTTGTAGAGTTAAACATCTCTTTGTTATCCTAGCTTTTGCGTATGTACCTACTCCCCATTAAATTTTTGGCACAAGCTACTGGCAGCCATTGTTCTGTGGGCCTCTACCCGAGTCAGCCACTGCTTCAGAAGGACAATTATTTTGTTTTTGTGTTTCTTCTTATTAACCTGGAAATTACTTTTACACAGGTTGGCTCTCTATGTTTACGAGTATCTATTACACATAGGAGCACAGAAGTCTGCACAGACCTTTCTATCAGAGGTAATTGATTTTGTATTCTTGGAAGTATCTAAATGAAAATGCAACATGTCTAATTATATTAACATGTTTATTTTGATTGCGAAGTACTTTATAAATAATAATGTGAATTCTATTGTTATTTTCATAGATCCGATGGGAGAAAAACATAACTCTCGGTGAACCTCCAGGATTTCTACATTCCTGGTGGTGGTAAGTGATGTTGTTGCCTTCTCTCTGTAAACAGGACTGGAGGTTGTTTGTGTGGTTCTGCATGCTTCATGACCTGTCTTGTCCACAGCGTATTCTGGGACTTATATTGTGCTGCGCCGGAGAGGAGGGAGACATGTGACCACTCCAGCGAAGCGAAAGCCTTCCATGATTACGTGAGTAGTGCCTTTACGAAAAGAACTGATGTTGTATGCCCAGTCTTCTGCTTACGCACACATCACATAAGCTGTCAAGACTAAAATGGATCACAGAGCTAACTGGCCAAATTGAAAGTTTTGTGAAATTATCGCATATCTACACAACTATTTAATCAATAATTCTGCAGATAATTAAAGGTCTGGTCTAAAATTATGTGATCTAAATTCTGCTTCACCTTCAGTTATTAAACATATAAGGGCAAAGTCAGTTCAGTTTTTTTTAGATATACAAGTGGTCATCTGCACTGTACATTGGTTGAATGATGCACCCAACAATAAGCTTTATGGGCTTCTGGGAAATGATGCTGAGGTCAGCATGTTCTCCTGACTCAGAGCTGGGCTCCCCTGCACGGCCTCTGTAGACTGCACGGGCTTATGTCTTGTCCTATGTATCCGGGGGTCTCTCATATTTATTGTATACAATACTGTGAATACTGAAAGGTTGACAGCTTTTTTAGTGTTTTTTGACTGTATAATGATGCAATACTTTTGCTGTAAAACCAGTGAAATCCTCTGTTATTTTCAACTGCAGTGTAGTGTTGTTGTATTACAGGAAGAGGTTAGCGTTGAGACGTTGGTCCTGCTCTTGGTAGATAGGGTTGTCAGGGTAACGGGCTTGCTGATCGAGCAGGTGACCTGGGATCCAGGAGAGTGGCTCCAGTGTGGCTCTGCCCTTTAGTAACCACACTTTCATTTGTGCGTTCCCTCATAGCATACGGGACAGCACATTCTCTGTTAAGTGTGATTGTATATTTATTCTTAGTGCCATTCGGCAGCCATTTTTGACGAAGACTTTAAGTTCTTTTTCAATAAATTGGTTAAATGGAAAACATTGGTGAAGGGGGAGAGGGTGGTTTTGTGTGAGACTCACCTTTCACTGTTCGATGCTCTCCTTGTGGTTGGGGTCAAGAGGATGTGTGTGGACAGTACTAGTCCTTGGACCCTAGCCTTTGTCTAGGTGTGGGGGAGGTGAGGGCTGCTCTGTTAGCCGGCAGCAGTCGTAAAGCCCCGGTGTATTCACACTGCCTCTGACGAATGCTCCCCCAGGGACCCGTCGCCATGGCGTCTGCTCTGATTGATGGCTGTCATGCCGCTGAAGGGCAGATTGGAAAAGGAAAGGGGAGTGGCACTGTGGCATATGCCAGCATCTACAGCAGTGAGCTGAGGGGAGAGAAGAGGAGAGCGAGGGGGAGGAGAGTGAGGAGCATCCAGTCAGGAGCCACTGTGGGTTTATGATGTTGATTGATGGTTAAACATTTACAAGCTAAACATGGGGACCAGTTTCTTTTGAGCACTGGTTTCACTGGAAGAAGTGAAGCTGTATAGACCCTGCCCAGGTCATGGATTCACTTTTGGGTGGCCTTCATTTCCAATCAGTCCTCTCACAAATTTCAGACTTGTATAAATCTACATTTTCCCCTTGACTCACTTTTTTATATGATCACATAGTTGACTCTATGGTCATCTCCACTCTTATGCTTTTCCTTCTCCTGCACTACAGTTTTGTTTTGTAAAAATGGAGGACATCCACCAACGCTCTGGCCCTTTGTTACCCCCTCCAGAGCGGACTAAGGGAAAATTTGTTTGTCTCAAATTATGAGTTCTAAAGGGTACCAGCACACTTACATGCTGGGTGTGTGGTGGGATTAAGTTATGTTGGTGGGGTGTCTGCCTTAAAGCCAGTCCCCTGGGAGGTGAAGAAAAGAGCTCTACAAGGATCTGAGCCTGGGGCAGGGCTGAGACATCTGCCCCTTCCCTGTGGCACAGTGAATGGACAGACGTGGCTCTTTGGGATCAGCATCAGTCTGTAGTACATCGAGCGCAGCTGTGGGCCTACAGCGATAAGGATCTCACATAACATGCCTGTGAAGCCGCCATGCAAGTCTGTTTAGCATGCTTTTTATACAAACCTTGATAAACATTCTCTGCAATTAACTTTTTGTGATCAAAAAGAAATTGTGTTATTTGTCCAAGAGACTAGTGTTTCTATTAAAAATCTGATGGCTGTGTAAAAGTAAATCAGATATTTTCCCAACCTAAAATCTATAGTGGAAAAATCAATGCACAAGGGAACCTACTATAAGGGTAATGTCACGAAGGAACAGATCCTGAGTTTTAGCTTGTGCCTGAATGACTTGTCTGGGCAGTTCACTTCTGGTTAAACGAGTTAGTTTCTTCATCATGTTATGGCTGCATTTCTTTGCTTTTAGTGTTAAAGTGTTAGCCAGGGCACAATAAGCCTCTAGTATTATACATTGATTCTTATTTCCTCCTAAACCTCATAGTGTGCCATTGTTTTTGTACTAGGCATTTAAACGCTTCTTCCATTGACTAAAAGAATAATGCAGCGGAGGATGCTGTTGAGCTGAGGCCTTTTATTGGTGGTCACATGACCACTGTGAATGTCAGGCTGTGATAAGAAACCAAATGAATAAATGCATGTACGCATTCACATTCAATAAGTTACCGTGGGACCTTTGCTGTGGTGATGGCTTCCACAATCTTTGAGTGCTTTGCATTGTATGTCAATTTGATGGGCACAGAAACAGTCCTCTATGTGCTTAACAATAATAAAGCTATAGGCTTTAGACTTCTGTAGCATTTAAGCACACATAGTTGGCACATGTCAGTCTCTGTCCTCTTTACTGTGTGTCTTGTGCTTGTGTCCCTGTGGTGTTTGTCCCATTTTTCCCTCTGGCCTCACTTCTCTCTCTGCTGAGGTATTTCACAGATGCTCTGCAGTTGCAGCTGATGTAATTAGGCAAGGTGGAGTGTGCTCATTATTGACCACTTCTCTTTGTAGACCAGAGGTGGGCAAGATATTGCTAATATTGTGAGTAGTGGTGTTTTCAAGATATGCAAAATTGAAAAATTGGATATATTGATATATATGCATTTCAAAATGCTGTGGTAAAAGCTGATAACATATATTGTTAACTTCCAAGTAAGTGTATAGAGTTATATGTATGATCCTTTGATTGATCCTTTGACAGTAATTTCACATTTGTCCAATACCTAGACCTGAAATAATGCAGTTAAAATCACATTTAGCAAGTGTCTGTTAGATTGACATAATGCCCTCTGAATATTATCAGTTAAAAAAGGTCAGTATCTCCCTCCTTACATATGTTTTAGGGGCAATTTTATACAAAGAACTGTTTTTTGTCTGCATTTTTTTCTGAAAGATGAACCCCGCTGCTCTAAAAACATTAGCTCATGTCGGATCACTCCAGTAACGGAGAAGAAAAACTCTCAATTAGAAGTGTGTGACCAAAGCAAATGGCACATTAGTGAATTAGGGCTGCAGTTTGAGCAGGAAATTGGCCCAGCAGCTCCTGCTGTGCAGAGGCACTTTAGAGCCCTGGACTCTGTGAATCCCAGTTTATCTGATCCACTGGACTCTTGATCAGTCACCGTCACAAACCTGTGCATGGAGACCTCTTATTGGCTCACGCTTAACAGTTTGTCTCTCTACTAATGGTGGTGATACTACACAACCGGTGCCATAAATAAAAGGTCTATTTTTGTTCATCTGTAATGATTTCTTATAAGGGACTTTCACTAAATATAAATTGATTTTCTCTTGTATTTTCTCAGAGTGCAGCAGCAGCCCCAAGTCCTGTAATGGGAGGGATGCCTCCAGGGGAGGGCATGCCAGGAGGACCCATGCCACCAGGCTTTTTCCAGGTTAGTCCACCTCACCCACTTTTGGTAATGCTGGCTAAATATTAGATTTATATTAGATTTTGCGGTAGAATTGGACCTTTCTGCACAAAAATATTGATTAGTAATTAAGCAATTCAAATGATGCAATGAGGCATAATTTACTTTGCTTAGTAAATGACGGCAAACATTACAGTTACTGGATGTGCCTGAGCTCTACTAACAATGTAAACAGGCAGGCGTGGCCTGCCCATTTTCCCTAATGGAGAAATCGAAAGGTGCAGCACCTACTGTAAATCAATATCTCCTGAGAATAAACAGTTGGCAGTTGGCTGCAGTTGGGAGCTACCTCTGAGAAGGAGGTCTAAAACTTCTTGTCCTGGTTATCTCAATACAGTGTCTAGGGTGAGACATTGCACTGATAATGGCACTCTGAACAGTGTAATGGATAATGCTCAGTAAGACTACTATCTGTCAGATCAGTAACATTAGCAGCTCAGTGCAGTGTTTAGTGTTGTTGTGAAGCTAATTGCTCAGAGCTTAATTGATGCTGTTAATTCAGAGAAAATTAGCTCTGATAACATGCTGCATGCAGCAAGCTTCTTAATGTCTTGACTGACAGGCAAAAGAGCATACATCCTCCACCTCCCAATCTCTCCTCACATTCAAGTCATTTGCTTGCTTTCTTTGCTTAGTATTTCTTGCTTCATTTGATACATTAAAATAAGCATCTTAATTTTGTACATTTTATGGCTTTGGTTCTTGGCACACCAACTGTCCTCTGCCCAGCAGTAACCCTGCCTCTCTCTCACATCTCTGCTGTCTCCCTCTCACTCCCCTCTCCCTCCTCAATCTTCGACTGCTGCTTCCCTTTTGCGATGCTGCAGGGTCCTCCTGGTCCCCAGGGCTCTCCTCACCCTCAGCCTCCTCCCCCTAACAGTATGATGGGACCTCACAGTCAGGTAACGCTCCCTATCCCTCTCGCTGTTTGGATGCTGTCATTTGGGAATTCTGTCCTCAGTGCTGATGCTTCATGCTATGGCATGTGTGAGCTTAATGCTTGGCGCTGTATCCACCCAAACATTCAGAGTTTTTAGATCCAAAATGCATTTTTTTTTGTATCCAATTAATCTGTCTTTGCCTTTTTAGTCTTTCATGTCCCCGCGATTTGCTGGAGGCCCAAGAGGTCCACCTATTCGACTTGGCAACCAGGTAACCAGTACTCTATATTTATTCCACATACTTCTTTATGCTGGTTGTGTTTAATATTTTATTTTCTTTCCAGCCACCAGGTGGAGGACCAGGCCCTCATCCTATGCTGCCCAATATGGACCCCACTCGACCACAAGGTGGTGTTATAAGCAAATTTTTACCTATACTTTTAAATATTCCTTGTGTTTCTAGACTTTAGCTGATGTGAAATTGTTTTCTTTGTAGGACATCCTAATTTAGGGCCAATGCAGAGAATGAGTGGTCCTAGAGGCATGGGGCCAATGGGGCCCGGCCCACAGGTAGATACTAAGTCAAAGTTAAGGATACCCTATTGTAGAATGGCGCTTTAATATGTTTTGTTTCCTAGAACTTTGGTGGTGGGATGAGGCCTCCTCATAACAACATGGGTCCTGGAATGCCTGGAGTAAACATGTAAGGCACAATTATATACATTTTCTAAAATGCATGTCTATTGATTTTATTTTTTTTAATTCAGGGGTCCAGGAACTGGTCGACCGTGGCCCAATCCCAACAATGCCAACTCTGTGAGTATTGATGCATACACTTTGGGAAGTGCTGGTTCAGATTGCAGTCCATTCTGAAAGCTGTGGAGGGAGAAAGCTCCCAGTTCAAGTTGGGGCAGTAATTGTAGTATTATGTGTCAGGGCCTCCACAGACTGCTTTAATACAGTTAGGACGCTCAGATGATGAATGATGACATTTTGAGGTATAGAAGGCTCTTATATTCCCCTTTTCTGGGTTATAATGTTTGTGTTTCTGCTTTCAGATGCCTTACTCATCACCTTCTCCTGGCGCGTATGGGGTGAGAACATCTTGACAACTTGATGAAGAATGCATTTTGGCCTAGGCTCTTTTCCACATGCATAAAAATTGTGGCTTTTTCTAAACCGTTTTTTTAATAATGTATATATTTTTTACTGAAGGGGGCATCTGGTGGGGGTGGACCTCCAGGAACTCCTATCATGCCAAGCCCTGCAGGTTTGTTACCACCAAATTTATTTAATATTGATTTGTGAAATTCCCTCAGAATAATTACTAATATCAGTCTAAATATTTGGGAAAAAGGTGTTGGATAACTTTAAATTAACAATTTCTTCAACAGACTCTAATAACTCTGGCGACAATTTGTATACGATGATCAACACTGGACCTGGCAACCGAAATAATGTAAGTGTTCTTTTAATAGTATTTTATGTTTTGTGCTGTAAGATTCCCTGTGGCTATTGGAGCTTTGTCCATTTTTTGGTGTTTGTCCCTTAGTTCCCTATGGGCCCTGGCTCCGATGGGCCCCTGGGAGCCATGGCTGGGATGGAACCACATCACATGAACGGATCACTAGGTAACAGGTTACATGTGTATTTAGGCTTTGTTAACTATTGTTCCTGAAACATCCCATACAGTTTATTATTTTTATTCCTAGGGTCTGGTGATATGGATGGATTGAACAAGGTAATCGTCAAAACAATACTTGGTAGTCTAATTATCTATAATATAATAACATTTAAATCTTTGTGAACCATTTTATAGAATTCTCCAAACAATTTAAGTGGCATTAGCAATCCTCCTGGGACACCAAGGGATGACGGGGAGCTCAGTGGAAACTTTCTTCACTCCTTTCAAAGCGAGAACGTAAGTGCTTCCTCTTGTTTTCTGGAGAAGATTTCATACGTGCCTATGTCCACAATAAACACTTCACTCACTCACATATGTATTTACTCAGAGTAGTAGAATCGGCTATAGGGATTTGGTGATTGAGAATGTATCTTTGTATCTTTGTATCTATCTAGTTCTCTCCTTACTGGAAATATTTTCTTCTATACGTGGCTTAGATGACCCTCTTTGAAATCTCTCTTTAAAGGCTGATGCAATAGCCCACACATTATCTTTAATGAGAAAAGCGAATACAAAGGAATCATCTTTACCTAAGTGAGATGTGAACACATAACCCAACCACTATTAATATCCACCCTTTGAAATAGACTATGATGTCATACTCTCAGCCAGTATTTCCTATTGATTACAACGTTCATAAGAAATGTTAAGTCAATTAACAAATGTGGAACCTGATTAATATTTGTGACTAGAATCTAAAACTTGCTATGTATAATTAGCATTTTGATGTTAGCAGCCCTCCTTCTGTTTAAGTATTTCTGGTTTATAGAATGTTGTCATGTCATTTGAAACCCAGCAATATTGACTTCCTCCAAAAGGGTGTGCACATGAAGTGTGAGGTAAACTGCAGGGATCATTTTAACTCGTCTGAAAGCTGAGGCCGTTTGGTGTCGGCAGCTAAATGTAGATTTTATCACTTATGGTGTGTGCATGGTGAGGTAGTTTTACTGTTTAAAACAAACAAGTTGAGAAAAACGGCAATGCAGTTCATGTGAGATTCCATCTTTGCAATACCTTTACTTCAACTCTAACGTTTTAGTTTGTGACCCATCCATCACTGGGATTGTCAAAAAACGAAACAAGCATATTAATCAATCCTGAAATATGTATTAAAACTAGATTGTCATTTCAGCAAGTACAAATACATTGTTAAATGTTGATTAGTGTCCCTTTTTGAATAAATAAATGCTCGAAATCTATACCAGAACCAGTGTCAGACCATATGGTAATATTAAAGTTTTGTTGTTATTGTGATATTGAAACCTGTTTGCCTTTTGAGTTGCTCCTCTCCAGTGGAATCAGCACAGAATTCAGTTACAAAGCCATTTAAGTTAAAAGATTGTCAGTTTGTTACTGTAAAGAACAAACTATAATGGTAGTTTAGTGTGACTGTGACTATATCTTGTTAATTGTGTTTTCAGTATTCTCCAACCATGACGATGAGTGTGTGACACGGCTCCACTCGTCCCACATCGTTTGCCATCATTCCTGAGGATCGATACTCGCATAAGGACAAACACATCAGCACCAAATTGTGGACAGATAGGCACCTTTTTGGGAATCTACGCTAACCAGAATGCTGATAGGGGGGAAAACCAAAATGGCTGGCAACCACTGCTCCTGGCTCAAAATGAAGGACAATTTCTCCATTAATCACAACCCTAGAGTGCGACAAAACCAGCTACTGAAATGCATACATGACACGTTTCTCTCCCATAATTCTTAGCAGGGCCCAACCCCCGCCCCTGCTCATCCAACCTCCTCTGCTCCTCTTGAGTGTTGAGGAAAATGGTTAAAGTTTACCTCTTGTATTTTTTATTATTGCTTTGTGTTGCAAGATGTGCAGGAAATGTCTCCCGCTTTTGTCATTGAAAACACTGGAGATTGTGCAAATGCATTGTGAGCTTGGAACATCTTGTCATTTTTACTGTCAGTCAACATAGGACTATGCGTTTTTCTCTTTGGCCACCATTTATTCTTACTAAAATCAACCTTTTCTATTTGGAGAGGTTTTTAGAGGAGTCACAAACTGTTTTGAAGACTCTTGCAGTATGTCAGTGCTCAGATGGCTCTTACTCTTACTCCAATTGATCAAACTGATTAGTCTGTAGTAACATCTGGACTGCTGTTGAATTGTATCAAGGGAATTGATACAATAAGACATGAGTGCATGAATGCTGAGAATCTGTGTACAACATACTACCTAGTGCTGCTCTTACTGTGTGGACACCTGCTTTAAGATGTGGTGTATCTTTACCTGCCTGTGCTTTTAACGCTCTGTGCTCCTCATTGTCGTAGCCTTCTGTGTTTTTTCCACTTTGGTTAATTATGTTGAAATGGCTATGAATGAGCTGCCCATTTTAATCCCATTATGCATATTTGTTGTTCACCTGTCGTTCCTGCAGCATTGGTCGCTCCCCAGGCCCCGTCCCTACACATTTTTTATATTTTGATACAATCTTTGACTACGTATATTGCCCCAGTTATTCAGAGTTAGTCAAAGCTTTCTAAACCGATTCTAGTAGGCGTCATATAAAGTTAGCAGCAGTCTTGTAAATGTGACAATGATTTGTTTCATTATTTTCCTGTGAACATAACGCATTATACACATCTATGTTGCCTTTATTTGCTGATATTTTTTTATTTCAAATTGAGGAAAGATTGCTTGTTAATATAATTTTACAATAACTTAAACTGGTGTGTTGCATCTTATTTTGACAAAGGAGAAGTAGACGAGTTGAAAATGACGTCTATGCTCAGTAATGTGTAAAAATATACTGCATTGTTCAGTGTAATAAATAAGGATCTTAAAGAAGACATTTGCTATTGTAGGATATGACGGGGTTGGAGAAAACTGCAATTTTCCAAGCACTCAAGTCTCAAATGCTGGCCAATGCAGGATTACTTGCACATGCATAAATCACTCAAAATAAAACTTAGAGCTAATGATGTGGGAACGCCCTTATAACATGGTTAAACGCTCAAAAAAGAGTTTACATAATCTGTCCCTCTAAAGATCTTACTACAGTGCCCTCTGTTGGCACAAAGTCCCTCTGTTCTCTTGTTTACCTGTCACCTGAAAACAGTTGGGTGCACTGTACCTGTTGAACCCGAGGCTTGGGTTACATCTCAGGAGGAGTTCATAGTTGGGTGAATGCCGCTCTAGCTGGATCCTGTTTAACAAAAGGAAAAGAGGTGCTGACTACGCCACAGGATGTGGCTTGGCTGGGCAGGATCCAAAGCTCCATGTTTACTGCAATGAAAGCCCATGAGAGACACAACTGCACTGTTTAGATCAACACGGTTATTATGATCCATGTTATTACAATAGCTCTACCTGGCACCACTATAATGCTGTATACAAACTGTACACTGAGGTAATACTTTGTAAGGAGTGTTATAAAACAATACACATAACTGACATTTTGTTGGATAGATATTCCGTGTTATAAGGCCCTTCACTTTAATGTGTGACTGCAATCAATATGGAGTGATAAGGCAGTTAGATATTAACCTACTTCTGTGGTTTGTATATGCATGGTTGAGCAGAGGATCTGAGTGACTTGCACAACTAACAGACAGTACCTTTAACATTAATAATTTCCAGACACACAGCAAACAGACCTGTTTAGGTCAATAACAAGGTACGGCTACAAACAACAGGATTCAGCTTCTGCCTCACGTGATTTCATGAAAAGCCAACCCAAATGTTTGGGAGAAGAACAACTGTCTCCACATTAACAATGCAATCCAGCAATACACGTAGATTATTATGAAGGTAAAAGGTTACTGATATTAAATGTTAAGGGCAGAAAAGGGAGAAATACAAAGTTCAGTAGCTTCTCATTAGATGATGTAAACTTTCTTAATTTACCGGAAGTGTGTGGACAATTACTTTGTGCCCCCATCTGGAAATGTTCAACTTTACCAGCAAATGACAAATATCACTTGTTCTTAAGAAAAGATATTTTAATTTTTTATACAAAGATATTCAATTATACAAATGTTGGCAATTCAAATACACGTTGAATCTTGAATGTCCCAATTTAATATATAGAAAAACATGCTTTATGTACATACAGTATTTCCAGTTACACCCCCCAGACGTTTAAGATGTAACTTTCATAGTAAAGCAGCTTTCAACAGTATTAGATTGGGGCACTGAAAGAGAAGCTCATGTTGTTCCACTACATACTGGACTTATACAAAAACACAAGCACTTGGGAGCACACAGGCGTTCGGTTCATTGAAGGACACCTCTGACATCATGGACTGGGCTCAGGGTTAATATCATCGAGCTGCAGAGGCCAGAGCTTTACTCTGCAGCTGTCACTCAAACTCCTGACCCCACAGTCTGTGGTCTGAGGCGTCCTTCAAAGATAATAGTGCAAAGGCTTACAAACTTAGCAGCAACTACAGTGAAAGTACAACATATACTGTATATGTTTGGATAATATATGGGAAATGTTGAATATAGTACTGCATACGAAGTAAAAAGGATTATGTAACACAAAAAGCATGACAGATGGATCTGGCTTGATATGAGCACTCTTATTTCATTTTTTCCAGAAAGGCACGTACTTCCAAAGGATCGTAGCCCCATGGACCCATTTTTCCCTGAAAAAGAAAAGAAAGATTTATTATCTTATTATGTAATACAAGTAACACTTTTCTTTGCACAAAAGATATAATGAATGGGCGAAGCAATAAACAAGTTTAGGAGTTGGTCGACTTTAATGAGTCACATTTCTGGCATAACTTTAACACATTTGGGGGTGTGCCAAGAGCGCTGTTTTTTTCTCCACACGCGATGCCGTGAGATACACAGGACAATAAGACTGATGCTAAGTCTTATTAAACACGCACAAGGAAAACACAATGGGTGGGAAAGTGTAAGCCACACTATACTCAAGATGTTTTTAATGTACCTTATACACGACTTTCCCAGCCTGCAGCACATACAGTCTCTCGGGCAGCGCTCCATACTTTATAGAAGTGCAATTGGACATTGCATCCACCACCACTGGACATGGGAGGTCCTTCTGAACCAGGATCCGGGCAGCGGACAGCCGGTCTTCAAGGCTCTGATGCTGTTTTATGTCATAGTTGTTGGTAAAGGCCCAACCATCTGGAATAAATACATTCACATTCAACAAAGGCACATGAAGAACTATTACAGCCAACTGCACATTAAAATTCTTGTTTAATGACTTATGTCTAAAATAGGATAATGTCCCACCTCCACACCTACACAGATCTTGAAAGAGTAAAGTTAGACAGGAGGGGCTCACCTGATGAGTGTGCCTCTGCGATGTAGACCACTAGGAAGTCTGCCACATCGCTGAAGTCCTGCACGAGTTGCTTAAACTCCTCAAGTTTGTACATGAACGGTGGTCAGGTGCAGCTGCCGAAGCTCAGGACCAGCGGTCTGTTGTCTGCACATTAAGAGCGCGTTATTGAACATGAGAAGCACCAGGTGACACCGGCGTCATTTGCAAACACAAACCTTTCATGAATTTGCAGATGCTGGACTCGTGTCCCTCCATGGTGACCACAGGTGACTCTGGCGCTGCGCTCCCCTCAAACGCCTCTTGGCCCATTGAGAGCCAGATCTGATGCGACGCTGTTTTGATGAAGGAAAGCGACATGAAAGTCAGGCCCCAGTCTTCATATGTGAAATTGGGGTTTTGTGTCATTGTAAACTTTTTTCCAATTAACAGCGTGAGTTTCTTGAGGATGTTAGGTGAGATGAAATAAATAATCCTTAACGTCAAACTGAGGCTGACCATGTAGCCTAACATGAGTATCGTCGATAAATACACCCACAGTTTTTGGAGAAACATGATGTCTTCTTGGTGGCAGTATCGCCGTCCTCTCAGCTTCTGTCACTGAACAGTCATCTGGCTGAAGAAAAACATGTCTGCTACCGCCCACTCTCCACACAAAAGTTTGGTAACCGCTGCGTTCACGGACCACCTCCGAGCTCCTTCTTTTCACTTCCTCCCTCAATTTCTCTCTTATTTTATTTTCTTAATCTCCGAATTAAGCTAGCTTCACATCTGTGTCAATTGGAATTTGTAACATATAACATAAACTAAAAAGCTAAACTAAAAAAAAACTAAAAAGCTTAAATAATTTGACCTCTTAGCTTGATCAGCATTTCTCTTATAACTGTAAAACACAGATTCAGTCAATCAGTAAAACAATTATAAAATATCAGCCTACACTTGTAATTGCTTTTACAGGATTAACACAGTGTTACACTGTAGATAGTCACTAGTCCTTCACTCTCTCAATACTCAGTGATAATGATGTTACTTCTGTAGTCACAGCTGCCCTGATGTGACTGACGGAGACTTTCAATATACGCCATCGGCCACTGACAGCTTCATTTATTAGAACTGTATATAATTATACTTATATATAATATTATAATATTGAAATACACATGTAGGTCTATTTTAATGGCGAGAAAACTAAACAGAATGTCATAGACCCAGTTTGTAGCCTCTGTAACATGATTTTGTCAGTGGTTTGGTGAAACAGTGGTGATTCCTCCCAGACTCTCCACCGATCTTTAAATATCATCATAGATCTATTAAAAACCAAGCCATTCGTGGTTTAGTGTGTAGGCTTTTCATTTCCCCGCCAGGTGGAGCTCTTGTTTTTGTTCTAACTTTTCTACTTTTGCAAAGTGAGGTGAGGTTGGGTTTAGTTCACCAAGCGAGCGGGAAAACAGTGAGATATTGAGATTTAGGCCTAGAGTAACTAAAGTTAACCTCGCCTGACTGCCTGGAGCCTACACATGGTGTTATAGTTTTGCACGGACCAAAGACACATTGTGTTAAATGTAGACAGCCTAACATTATGTTGAGCTGTACGTGCGTCTCCACGTCGCTGCACAGATCCACGCACAGGACAGTGGGCGTTCTCAGTGTTTCGCACTTCTCTGGATAATGACATCACTTGAGGCACCCACGTGTAGTTGGGCAGTGACAGTGTGGAGTTACTGCTCTGTGGGCTTCATCCTCCCCCCACACACTGGACCAGCCTCATTGGTGCGCAGGAGCTCGTGGGCTGCAGCGTCACCGGTGCCCGTGAGAGGCGCAGACGCGCTGATGCTGATGTGTGGAAGGATGCTGGAGATCTGCCACTCACACGCACTCACCTGGTGAAGTCACCTGTGTGATAGAGCACCGATGGAAGCCCATATCAGCGGGTAGAACAGTAAGTGGCTCCTTATTCTTTATACTAATATCCTGCGATAATCTCTTTAATATAGTTTATGTTTCTCTTTATACATCCACTGTACAGGTAATGGGACCAACCGTGTGAGTCGCATATAAGTCGCACATTAAATGCAGCAGGACTCCTCACTGGTGGATGGGATGGTGAGCCACTGTCAGACCCCCGCGTTCACAGACTTCAGCAGCCTGACGCTCTCCATGTACGGCAAAGCCGAAATCTGCGCACGGAGATCGGCCAGCGGTGCCCTGATGTGTCGGAGCCCCCTCAGCAGCCCGGCGCGCATGAACTGCTCCAGTCCTAAACATGTCAGTGCTTCTGAGGAAAAAGTGCATCAAACCTGCAAAACCTCACGGAGTTGCTTTTCTTCCTCACAAGGTAAGCTCCCTGTATTTATCATATATTTATCACAACACGCACTTGTACACATGCAGTTTTTAGACGTTCATGCCAAATATCAGCATAAAACATCTTAGGCATGTCAACTATAAATCATGAAAATAACTCTTCACTTATATTTGAACAGTGATTATTATTCAATAGCAATAACATTATAGAGCTCTCAGGGTTAGAGTTTATTTTACATTTATTTAAGGTACTTTATAAAGCAGTGTTGGAAGTGGCCCCTGGATCTGCACAGAGGAAGTTGTGAGAGACTTGCTCTAATAACTGCCTCGTCCTAAATTATGATTAGTCGGACCAGACTTTTATATTAGCAGTCATCCTTGCAGCAAAAAGAGGATCAACGGTTTTGATTATTCTTTCTGTGAGCTAAACACAAACCAGATGTTTTTACTGAAAGTGTCTCAACATTTATGAGTCCTGGTAGAGCAGCAGTGCCCCCAGCCCCAGCATCCCAAACACAATCAATCGTCTCATTGTCTCCTCAGGCTTTTGAACTGCGCTTCCCGGAAAATACAGACATGAGATTTGTTTGAATTGAGGACTTACAAAATGTGAAATGCACGTCTGTCTCAGCATCTAAGCAATATAAATAATGTGCATAATCCTAATATAGAAAGATGTCGCAAGAGAATTATAACCAGACTTTCAGTGAACAAACTGTTTGGTTGTTTACTTTAAATGGAACTGGAAATGTGCATGAAATCATTAGCAAAGAGTCATTGGAGCAACAGCGCACGAGCTGCCTCTTCACTTCTGAAAAAGATATTTTAATCTGAGTGAGGTTCTTCTGGTTAAATAAAGGTTAATAAATAAATACATTTCTCATACAAACATTTGTCCAGTCCAGATAAATGGGGTTTGTACTTACAAACTGTACATTCTGAATTTACTGGCAATGCTTTAAAAAAAGTATTTTATATGATCTTTTTTTTCCCCCACATATTCTGCATTGTCTTTTGTGGATATTAGAATTAGTTTGGCATAGCCTGAAATATTGCTGACTTTGTTGAATTTTTGTGGTAATTAATTATACAGAAAGTTTAAATAAATAAAGTAATAGTAAAGTAGTAGTGCTTGAGTGCGTCTAGACCAGGAGTCTAGTCCAGTCCAGACCAGGAGCTGCACTTTCTTGAGGCTGGATCTCGGGAGCCTGACGCTGAACTGGAGGAGGATGTTTGAGCGCAGAGTCTCTCACTGATAAACGCTACGTCTGCATCTGTTGATTCAAACTTTAAAACGCTGACTCAGGTTTTCTACTATTGGCTTGTGCATTTCTGTGGCTTTTTGTTTGGTTTATACAAACTAGTTTGAGAGCCTTTTTTAGGTACGCGGTCAGGCATCAGTTTCCAACACTGTTTTTTCTTTTACTAAATCCACAAATGGACTTTACACATGCTTTAATGCCTTTGGCAATTCCTTTGTTTTGAGACCCATCATCAGTAGCTTGTTTCAAGTGATTATTGATACCCAACCCCCCCCAATAATACTGATTATGTAACTAAATATTATCATTTGATTTATTTTGTAATCAAATATAAATATTTATTTAATATTTTTTATGGATCCCAGGAAGACTAGCGACCACTTTGTGCAGGCTAATGTGTGTAAATAAATACATAAATAAATACTTCTGTTTAACCCAAACCTTCTTCATTAAGGAGAAATGAAGAATTGATTGATTATTGGTACATTTAGTTTACACAACTTAAAAAGTTTAAATAGATATATGTTTATGTAAGCTTCACTTCATTTTACTTTGAGAATTGTGCTCCAGTTTGTTTTAGCTTCATTAAACATAAATCATCCTATCATAAGTGTTAGCACATTTTATGAGGCAAAGCTCTTGGGATCAAGTAAAAGCCCATTAGGTTTCTGCATGTCATTACTTTTTGTTTAACCTCCTCAGACCTGGAGTCTTGCAGGGCAAGACTTTGCTTTATTGATTTGTCTTAGTTATTTGATTTGATAGGGACCTGATGATTGCAAAAACAAAGAATTATATTTTTAACTGATGTAGTTTCCAAGACAAATTATGTCCACATATGATATATAAAACATTCATTTTATGTTTTAATCATTTTTATGGAACACAATAAAGTCACAATTGAATAATGATTTGCAAAAACGATTTATGAAGTGCCTGAACAATCCAAATGTGTTGGACATACATGTCCACACATGTGGACGCCAGGTCCTAGAAGTTTAAAAAATAAAACACTTTTTGAATAACTACATTCTGTGGACAACACTTTGCCAACAACCATTAATGCAAATGAAAACTTTTTAAACAACAGTTAGAAAATACATTTGTGTGCCTCAGTCTGTAGTTTTGAGTCAGAGGCTGTTTAGGGCAGGTCATAGAACATTTGCTTACCATGGCACACACATAATACGCATAGTGCCCTATCACAAATCTAACCCACACATCTATGAGCCCTCTCCCCATGTGTTTGATGTGAGCTCAGGGTGAGTAATGCAGGGTGCTCCTGAGAAGGTGCTGGGTGTTGTGTGTGTGGTATGTTCCATTGATTCATAAAGGCCGGCACACTGATGATTGTGCTGGAGTTCTCGTAAACCCTGAAAACGTCTGTCTGAAGTTTGGGCTGAGGAGGGAATTCTGGGTACTGCTGATCCCACTTCCTGATGTATGAGAGAGCTGCTCTGGACACCTGCTGAATCACCTCACTGTGTGAGAGCCCAGACTCTATGACAGTATCTCCTGAGTTCACCGAAATATGATAAAATATCTAATAACACAAGCTCTGTGCTGTTAATTTGAAGCCTCTGTGCTTCCCTTATTATCAGCAATTAGATTTTGTGTTATGAATGCAGTGTGGAAGCAGCATTTTGCTGCAGCCAAAGACATGCTGATTTAACTTTTACATGCCAATAAATTCAAACACTCAAAGCTAAAATATGATCTGGTTTGAGTAAGTGTCAAAATAGCTTTTGAATACCAGAGCTAACATGCTCTGGGCTACAGTTTTATGAAGTAATAGCTGTTTAGTTGGCAAAGACATACTGCAGTAAAAACATATTTTTAGATTAACAGTGTTTGTATTTTTGAAGTGGGCTAGACCATTTCAATACCAGTAGAATGAGATCTGTCTATCTAACCACAGGTCCAGAGTCTGTGTAACTTTGCAGTTAGAAGCAGTTGGCCTCGTCCAGACATTTTATGTATGACTTGCACACGGGTGGGTTTTTGATTTACATCTCCACTGTGCCACTTGCTGTTCTTGGCCTGACTCAGATTTGCTTCATCAAAGAAAAATGTTTAAGGCTTTGCCAGGGCTGAGGGCTGCTGCCTGTCAGCCCAGTGACTTTACACCAGGACTTAACACCAGGGCACTGTGGAGCTGTTGTATAGGGAAGCTCTTAGCAGCTCTGTGGCCACAAACTCTTACTGAACGATAGTTTACAGCTGCATTTCTGCAGGCTGGTATGTGCAGATGAATCACACAACCAATCAGACGTGGTTTCATCTGAGCGTCTGTTTTAATGCCTTCATTAGGTGTAGCAGAAAGCAGCCAAAAGGTTTATCCTCTCTCTTGTTCACTCTCCTGTGCCAGGAGGTTGCCAATGGGGTAGTGCCCAGTCAGCGCAGTACACTATTGGCTGGCTCTGCCCCAGAGGACTATGAAAGACATTATAAAGTCTAATAGTGCAGTTTATATATTTTATTTGAGCTCGTTAATAGAATCCCAGTGCTCTGCAAGAATTATTTATTCTCTAGTCCTGTTAAATGAATCCAGCTGCAGTACTTGTATATTTACTCACTCATAACTAATAAGTGCATTCACATCCATGATGAAGGATAAGCCACTGGTCTGCTCTGATGTGCAACTGGCATTGTGCGCTCTTAAGATGAATGGAAGTCCACCTAATTAAAAAGTCATCTGAAATACTCTGTTGGTTGTCCTTTTGGCTCAGCACAAGTGGAATTAAATGAAATACTGACAGGTTGAAAGGCAAGACTGGGAAAAGCAGCCAGTGTGATCAGATGAAGGTTATAACCTAAATGCAAAGAGCCAATTTGCCATAGCTGTGAGTTACAGTATTTTTATAGACTTTGCAACATATTTATCAGAGATTTTTAAGTGGTGGTAAAAAAAAACCTTTTTTGTTGTCTCTAAGGTTGAATCATCATGAATCATGTAAGACTTGTAAACTACACAGGAAGTTTTTTTAAGTGGATCCATATTTCACACAGTAATTGCTGCATTGTGCACTTTTCATTAACATGCTTCACATTCCCTCAGTCCGTCCATGTGATCAGCACTCCATAAAGAAAATACCATTTTAAGCTCTGGATCCTGTGGTTTATTAGTGGTCGCCTGAGCAACAAACATTTTGTTTTAGTAGGAAGTTATATTAAAAAGTCAGATTTTAAGTATTTTGCTTTTGCAATGAATCACATGAAACTCAAAGCTGCAGTTCTTGCATTCATGCATCTTGTTATATTTTCTCCTTTCAGCAATAAAATGTCCTGTCTCCAACTTGCTGCCCATACAGACCTCTACAAACATGTTCTGAACTGTGCTTCTTGATGTGTTGTTGTGTTGTGCATTTTAATCTGAATAATGATTTGAAAACAATCTCAACTCTTATAGCAATATGTAAGTGTAAAGACATAAATAAAGCTCATTTTATGTATTTATTCATTTATTTGATTGGGACAGTGCATGTTAATGAACATGACAGAAGCACTAATGTAAACATGCTGTATTGTAGCCATACGGCTCATTTCCATCCAGGGTCCCACAGGTCAGAGTCACAGGGATCAACGGGATTTTATGTTGTTTAAAGCATGAATCATAATGAAGGATTAAAAAGTCCAAACTATCTCTTATTGATCATTGCTTCAAATAACCATGATTTAAGAACAGTTAGGATTTTTCCATAATTGAACAACCCAAAAAGCAAGTTTGGTCAATACAAACCATACGACACAGTGCATAGTTGTGCCCTCGATGTGTGCTGCACTCACACCTTATTTATCGCCAGTTCATCATTGCAGAATGTATCCAGACAAACTGTACTTGTCTTAAAGTTCAGGGCAAAAAAATGAAGACACATGGTTCCCAGGGCTTTGATAACTGATAAACCTTCAGCTGGAAACGTGTCTGAAATCTGAATATGAGGATTTGATTATTACTCTGAGAGAGTAGTCAGAGAGAAAAGGATCAAAATGACATTGTTTTTGTTTGTATCTCATAATTTAATGACTAATAATTATTTAATAAATGAATCTTTTGGGTTAATTGCAGTAATGCGGACATTGTATTGTAATGGTGATTGTGCTACACTAGAGCCATAAATCCCAGGTGCCATAGAGCTACAGCCAACGGGAGGCCAATCAACTAAATTCATCTGCGTCATCTTTTCCCTTGACAAACTACATTTTTTCCCTAACACACATCTCTCTTATTGAATCAGTTTGATATTGTCTGGCCCTGAGCTATTTTTAGGATTAAATGCATTTTCATTCATTAACAGAGCTCAAAGATTTGGTAAAGTCAAGAATAGGTAAAGTTTGTACTGTCAGATTTGCACCTTGATTTCAACTTGTTCTGATTAACTAAACTGTGAATTAAAACAAACAATCAAACAAACAATTAATGAAACTGTGTTGTGGATGGCTGGATGCGCGTTCTGTCCCATAAAATCATGGTGCAAAGGTAATACAGGATTTAAAACATTAATGACAACATTGCTAAAAGGATTAAAAGTCGACTGTCATATTTTTCTTTATAATCATGCAGCCTTATTGGTTTATGAGTTAGGTAGGACATCTGGTAAAATTTCACAATAACAGCCAAATTACCACACAGTCAGAATCAGATTATTTGCTGTTGTGATGGTAATTGGACAAAAGAAGAACAAAATAAGGATAACCTCAGTGAACCTGAGCCCTAAACGTGTAATCTCATTATTGAGTGTAGCAGCCCCGGCACAAATACATCAGATGAGGAGATATTGCGAGGCTTGTATTGCATCCAAGCCTTGCACTTTGTTTGACCTGGGCCCAGTGCATCAGAACTTTTGGCTGCTAATCTTTTACAAATGCTGGGAGTCTCCATGGCGGCCCTCACTGAGACGACATAGTCAAAACAGCCTCTGCTCCTGCCTTAATTCAAACGCTGATTAACTAACAAGTACCTGCTGCCTCTGCCCTGCATTACACAGCCCGGTGCCTCTGCAGCGCTCCGTGGAGTTTGACAGCATGTGTGCGTTCAGCAGAGACACATAGGGCCTCATTGTTACAGATACACAGCATGTTGTGTGCGCTCTTTACTGTTGGCTCTGTGCTATGTTCATTGTTCAGGCTTTTTGCTACATCTGATGGCAATTAAATGAAAGGCAGCTCATATCAATGAACAAAAATTGAACTGTTAAGAGATTTTTAAATGTGCACCATGCAACTTTACTGGTTTTGTCCATGCAGATGTTATTGCTTTACCTGAAATATTTTCGTATGGCATAAAACCTCATGCATGATTCAACTGCAGGTGTTTCCATTGTTCAAAAATCGCTTGAAAAACATGTGATCTGTAACTTGGCCTGATGGTGTCTCCTTCTTGTCTATTTAATGTCATACTGTGGTATATTACAGTTAACCAGTCTCCATAAAAACTTCTAGCAGAAAAATTACGTTGTGCACCTTTAGGTAATATAGATAATGAACAGAATTGTAAGTTATTTTTCACTATTTTCTTCAAGTGGTATCTCAAAGGATAGTGTCCCGTCATTAGTCATTTTTATTGGCCTTAAATATTGACATTTTTTCAATCACTCTCTCAATAATAAGACAGAAAAGACTGATGCCATGTACCAATCAAATGACATTTACAAAGAATGATTTTAAAACTGGAAATTTTTAGAAATACAGTAAAAATATGAAAGATCAAAGCCCCAAACTCCCAAAATGTCCTGATTATCTCCAGCTTCCTCTAAGTACATTTGAAGAGATGTGGTGAAATACGCAGTAAATCAGATCAAATATCTGTGCAGAGCTGTAGAAAATGTAGTTCCTAAACTACAAGTCAATAGGCCTCGTTATCGTGGCCTTGATTGCTTTCGCTGTAAATGTAAATTGAATATAATGTAATGTAAACGCAGAGTGCTCATTTTTACAAGGCCAGACCTGTCACTGGCCTCAGAAATATGACCAATCCGAGCCAGAGTAAGGATGCCAGTCGTCTGTAAGCCGCGAGAACCATGAAGCATCAGTGTATGCGCTCCACGGAGTGCCAAAGTACACTCATTTAACTGCACAGAAAGGCCTTACCCAGCGCCCGCGTGTTTATCTTAGGGATGATGTCAAATGGCCAGAATTCATATTTCACATTGAATTTCACTTTAAGTCGCTCGCACTCATTTTTAATTTGTTCGGAAACAAACATTTGCATTTCAAAGTTTCACAAATAAAACTAAATGAAAACGCAAACCCTTTTATAGGTTTGGAGGCCGTATTGGAAAACAGGTCATGGGTGAATATTTTTAACGGTTTGTCAAAGGCTCGGTGAAGAGTGCCAGGTTAGGTGAAAGAGTTGACGCAGGGACGGGGCCGGTGCCTCTCGAGATCTGTTAAGCTCCGAGTCCAAGAGCAGCGCGTTTAAGAGGCCAATGTCTCCAAATAAACTTTATTATTGTCTGATTAGGCGCCTTCTCACCTCAGAGTCATCCAAGAAGCTTTCAACAGCTGCAGCTCACACTTACTATCCCACACAGACAAGGCACTTAAACCTAATTATGAAATATTGGAGCTGGATCATTCTCTTTTACATATTTATTTTTTATTGGCATGTTCGTCACAGATTTCTTCATTAATTTATTAAACAACAATAGTTTCCAGATTTGCATTTAGATAATCTGGTTTAATTGTGTATTGTATTGTTATTTTGCTTTCTTTTTATTCCCTAAGAAAAAGACGATGTGGTATGTTAATGCAATTATTACTCACCCATTTAAGCCAGTAACACAATAACTTTTCGTTGTATTTGTACGAGTCTGAATATTTCATGTTCAATTCAATTCAGTAAAGCTTTATTCATCCCCAAGGAGGCAATTCGAAAAGAACACAAAACTGTTGCACAATCCCATAAAAAAACCAAGCAACATTAGGCAGTGTGTTAATGCAGACAATGCTGCTCACAAAAAGGTGCTGCAGTGGGGAAGGGGCTTTAAAGAAACTATTTCAGTTATTATTAGTGGCCAAAATGTAAATGTTATCTTTTCATCTATAGTTTATATAGATATGTATGGATTATATTTCATAATTCTGCGTACCAGCGTACGCTGGTATTATTAGGGTAGTGGTGTGATGGAACGTTCATTGCCATTAATAAATATCTTCTCTCCATAAGAGCCAGATGAGATTCTTATGGTGTTAAAATACAGTATATTTGATCCTAATGTTGTTTGATGGTGGCCCTGTCTATCCTCTGGCTCATAAGATTGAACGTGTTTCCACTGGTGTCACTGGGTCCCATTTGTCATTTACAAGCCCCAGTGGTGCACCTCAGCCCAGAACTCTGTCACTGTGTCCTGGACAGTTTGCTCCTCTGGCCATCCCACAAACAGGAGAATATGAAGTGCTTTTCTTTCCATATTTGGCCCAGGACAGTGTTGTGAAATGATGTATAAGGCCTGAGTGTCCAGATCAGGTTACTCTGTCAGGAGGGTGGTCCCGACGCAGACTTTGGTGAATGAGGACTCCCCACACAATAAAAGCCTCCTATTGCTGACTTCCTTTAGGTATGTGTGGTTTGAAACTCAACACAGGTTTGCTCAGTGGAAAACCGGAGGCCCGCTCCTATTTATTTTGTATATATATGAAAACCCCACTGAGGTGCCCCAAATAGTGAGGGTATTTTTAGACTCAAATACCCTTTGGTGGCAGATGTTTCTGAGGTAAAATTATTACTGTTTGATTGAAACTTTGGTTGAAACAAAAATTACACTTCGAATGACTCCTCCTATAAGAAAATGATTGTTTTGTGATCACTGTTTTTCACTTGGGCCGTGAAAATAGATCAGTCTGCTTCTACCTGGACATAATTGTATAGTACACATATTTATATACAGGTTCATGCATAACCTTTTAAATTCACTTTCTAAGTCATTTGAACTCAGAATTACAGCTTCTTTTGGGTTTTGTCATTTAGAAGATTTTTTTTTTGCAAAGTGCAATCTGTTATCTGCTCTAAGACAACAAAAGAAAAAATATATGGAGAGGAAATCAGATTCATCTTTCTTAAACATCTGGTTGAGCCGTTGTTTAAATATTTCCTCTGAGGAAACAGCTGAGATTGTGTGAACAGTGTGTAGGTAACAAAATAATGATTTTCAAATGTTGCTCTGTTCAATCTAAGTACTAACACTTCAAATTCAACCTCTCTGTTGGACCACCGACCATCAAGGGAAGTATACACCAGGCATTTCTATCTTTTTGGATCTCCCTCTTTGCTGTCTCTAATGTTAAAACGCACTGTAATTGCTGCAAATCGATCGCTTGTTTTACAGAAGTCCTATAAATCTGTGCTCTTGTCATATCTGGAAGGATGGGTGCGGGGTGGGGGGGGCTCCATGAAGATACTCCTATGTACTGCGGTGGAGTCCGACCACTGTTATTTCTAAGGAATTTCCTGCCATCTGCGTTCAATCACATCGGACTTGCTTGTAAATATTGGGAATTGGCTGCGGAGGACGTAGAGAGTGCCCAAACCGCCAGAAAACACTGTCACAAAGATACCAACAATGGATCATTAACAGAGGAGAAACAAGGCAGAATACAGTGCACTCTGAATGTATCTGCAGAAACTTTATTCATCTGTGAAGGGCATTTTTAGAGTAGTCTTCAGAAAACATAGTCCCAGGCATGTGCAAACTATTGGCAGTGTGCAGAAAAACATTAGTAATGCAGTTAATAATAGTAGTAGGTTTTGTAGTCATAGTAGGAGTAGCTTTTGTATAGGTAGAATGATTCGCAAATTAACAGTGGAAATTGTAATTACAGTGGTTTAGCAAATACCTTACATCCTTTTTTTTATGTAGTACTTATTATTTTGTTTTTTGCTTTTTTTCTCCATAATCGTACATGTGTAGTCTACAGGTTTTATGTACTTCTTTCCCCTCTGGCGCCAGCAGTGCTAATGCTAATCTAATTTAATAAACTCTCTCACAGTAATATATATTTTTACAGCTTTCGCCCTAAACAGAGCCTCCTCTCACAGCCCTGAGAGCTGCTTTAGTCCTGGTTTATTCACCTGCTCTATAAAGGTGTCAGTTTAGATGCACCTCTCTCACTCAGAGCCAAATGCATCATGTCTTCTCTGTTTCTTTATAATTATGAGGCGTTCCTGTCAGATCCGAGGATGTGGTTTGGACCAGGACTTCTTATAAAACTTTGATAGTGTGTGATTAATGCTGGCGGTGGACAGATTTGTGGGCCTGGTGTGTTATGACAGGGATTGTCAGGATAAAGATGTGGCCTGCTGTGTCTTTATGGTGGTTTCCCGACTCTGTACTTTTGTTTAGCTAACAAAGAGAGACTGACTTGATTGCACATCTGTTTAGAACCATGTCTTTTTGAACAAATTGTTCTTTTCATATTTAAACTAGGCTAGTTAATTTGGCATTTAGCTTTTTACACCCATTTGCTCTAAAAGCTTTTATAATGTGATGAAATACGTGTGTTTATCGGTGCAGACTAAAATCAAACCTTTCAACCTATGTGTAATAAGTGGAAGCTAAGTGTATGTATCCAGACCTTTGAAGATGCTGCATCACTAACCGTCTCCTGCCACTAGGTGGAGTAAGACACAAGTGCAAACTCTTAATTATGTTAATGAGTTGCTTCTTTCCTGTTGCTGTGGGGCCATTTGGTTGAGGATCACAGAGCGTAGGCTCTCCACTGTGACTGCTGCTGTGTTTGTGGTTCCAATCACAGGGTCCACCTCTGCCGGCCGTCTGTTTGTGTCTCAGTCTATGACCTCTGCTCCACATACTGTCCACGTACTGTCCACGTACTGTCCATGTACTGTGCACGTACTGTCCACATACTGCCCACACAGTGTCCACGTACTGTCAGTTTTGTTTATCTATTTCTGTTTTCTACTTGTTCTTCTTTGTTCTATTACAGTTTTACGGCATAACTTCCCCACGTTTTGATCCTTGCCTTTTAAAATGTATTATTCTCATCAAAAATAGGCATAATATGAAGTCTGTGAGAAATGTAGTTAATGAATGCAATTAATGCAGTTTTACTAATTATGGCATTCTGTTTACATTTAAATATAAGTTATTTTGTGCAACAAAGCAGACGTAGAGCGAATGTGTCTTTCCCCATAACCGTGGCTCATGTGATCCTGATAAAAGAGTGACATTTCAGTGTGTAATTGAACAGTTTATCTCATTCCCTCCACACCTGCCTCAAGAAGAGCTCTGCTGCTCCCTCCCTCTCTCTGTAGACATGTTGTTTTTCATTTACTTGTGCCCTCGGGTTTTTCAATCTTACATCCATTACTAAGCAAACAAATAAGTTCCGGACCTATGCACCAGACACAAATATAGACATGAGTTATGAGATTGAGCGAAGCCGGGAAAGGCTTTAGTCTGTAATACACAACATCTGCTCCAGACGAGACCGGAGCATCCTGGTTCTGTTGGCTGATTTTGTCCTACATGTGAGGAGCAGGACGAGGGGAGCCGGAGCAGGTGGGGTGGGCGCAAGGAGACGAGAATAAAATGATCATTATTAACTGTTTAAGTGCTGAATGCTAAGATTTATGAGGCCCACGTCAGAACGGTTGAGGTGTCACCTTGCATTTCCAGAGGCATCCGTCTTGTGGTTTTGGCAGCTTGTTGTGCCTCAGAGTTCAGATGTTTGCATCACACTCTTGACATCTGGCCCCCCTTTTTTACACTTTAAGTACAGTACACCTCTGATCGCTCCCCTTTTCCTCTCCTTAAACCGTCTATCCATCTAAACATCTGCTTTTAATTCAGGCCCTGAGCGTCTCTGAACACTTGAAGGCATTAAACGCTGGCACAAGCTCGGTTTCGCTCTGGCACTTACGCAGCGTTGAGGTGACTTAAAAGGGAGAGGCGAGAATTATAGAAAATGAAGTGTCACCCAAATAAAAAATCGCCTCAGATTACCACCAATTACACTTAATAATGCGCTGCTCCGGCCCATGTGCTGATCAGATGGAGAGCTGCGATTGTCTGTGGATACCAGAGATTCATCAATGCAAAGTGACAGCAGCAACACTAACTTTTAACTGTGTGTCACTTTGGTTTGATCTGTACTTTATAAGGATTATTTCACACTAACTCAGCCTTAAGTGTTTCTGTAGAGAAGGGATAATCTCTCTGCGTTTGAAGTTGGAATTCAGTCCCAACACCACCATGTCAAAAGTGAGAGAAAAAAAAGGAACGATCTACACTAAGTTTGTTTTAACAATACAAGAAAGTGGTATTTACAAGTTATTACCATTATTATGAATATTACATTTGCATTAAATAGAATAAATAAAGGCACTTGATCTGGATCCAAATGTAACTGTAATGCTGAACAAGTGCCATTATGAGCTTCTTTTATTTATATCGATAATATGGACTTTATCTTTTTTTGCAGGTGTTCACATTAAATTAGACGACGTTCCCCTTTTACTTTATGGAGGCTTGAATCTGACCTTTTACAATCATCTGTGGTTTATATTTTTAAGACTGTGTGATATTTATTCAAATCTGTTTTATGCACATGCCATTGTCCAGACATTTACTAGTATTTGCGTACCTTTTGAGGATTATTACAGTAATGTTATTGGAGCTGTTTAACACAGTCTTAACATTGGGATAAAGGCCACGTTTCCGAGGGTTAAGTCCTGTTAGATTGGAGACATGTGTCTGCAAAGCTTTATTAGTCAGTTATTAGTCACTGAGGTCAGGGGAGAGTTTTTAGCCAAGGCACAACATTGAACTTGAACATGACTCTCATCATCAGCCCCTCAGGCGGCTCCAATAGGTATAACATTACACTGCAACCTAACTGGCCACCATCCCCACAGGGGAAGTCAGCCAGCATGCAAATCAATGTAATCACCATTACAGCGACCACAACCAAACATCCAGCCACGTTCTAATTAACTGAATTATCGGGTCTGCGCTGGTTCATTGTTTCTGTCTATTGTCTTTTTCTGGGCCGCCATGGTCGCTATAGCAGCATTAATCAGGGAGAGGAAAAGGACTTAAGTGCTCTTTCCACCTGTGGTCACGATGCGTCTGTGTCTTATGCTTGTGCTCGCTGCGTTCCTGAAGGATTTCAACAAGAAGAAAGTCTATGACAAATGGATGACATCAGAGGCAGCATATTGCAGGGTGATTGGAACCTCGTTTTCCGTCACGACCAGAGCCAAAAACTAATCATACATGTCCAAAAACAACTTCTCAGATATCTTCGTTTATTCCTTTATAATTACACTCTTGTTTGAGGAATTAGCTTTGCGTTCATATGAAATAGAGCATACTAAGTGTCAAACCACCCATTTAATCACTACATCTCTGGAGCTTCATTAGGAATGTTCTTTCAGCCTTTAACAGGTTTATGATATAGCCAACGTGGAACTCAGCCAATCTTAGATCCAAACTAGAACTGTGCAATTAATCTAATTTTAATCAAGAACGATTCATGTCTGATTGTCATGTAATGTGCGTGGGTCTTTTTAATTGAGCAGTCCAGCCAAATCTCAGTAAAAGTATGTGGTCTGTACCTCAGATTTTTAGAGGACATTTGTGATTTAACACAAAAAAATTTTAGGTATTAGAAGACTTTATGGTTTATGTTAAGGGACAATAGTACTGAAAGACATTTTTACTTTTTTACAGTAATACAGAATATGAAGGTGAATAAAAAATTTAGGAGAACAAAATGGAGATGCAGAAAAAGTGGTGAAGGTTGGCGCATGCAAAGGCATCTATCTTAAAAAATAATGAAAACCAACAAACAATGTAAAATGTGTTGTCAAAACCACTGTAAGTAAATTATGATGAGAAAATATTTCCTCTTTGTGAGTTTTTAAAGCATTACAGGCCTTTAATAGGCATTGTATTTCTTAAGATACTTGATTTGAGCCATAGTTATCATCTCTCACGTTTGCTGAGTTTAGGAGAGTTTAAGTGTCCAGCGGTGCCTGTGACAGCTGTTGTCTGAGGATGAGCCAGCACATCTGTATTGGGTCAGCTCTGGCCTGTGGCTCTGCTCTGCTCTCATGGCCCTACAGTGGCATCCTAAATTGTGAATGAATACTTACATCTGTGAGTGTAATGCCACCCTGATCGCTCTCAACCACTTACTCTAAGTGGATGCAGTAAACTAAGGGCCTGCAACAAATCTTAAGCATAACATTTGCATTTTAATTAAATGATATTCCCATGTTATACAACATTGACTTTTGTGTTTTGTTTCATTCACACATGTTTGTGATGTCCTTTGTCATGTAGTGGTAGTTTTCAGGTAACAGCTCCCCTCTACCTTAAGTTCAGAAGAGATTGCCAATTCCAGGGCTGAAATCATCCAAATGATTCTCATGTAGATGTATGGAATTTAAAAACACAGTGGAGCGCTTCCTGTATTACCACATGACATCAAAGGGTGGAGTGTTTTCTGTTTGAGAGAAGAATTATGAATGAATAAAACAAAACACAACTGTGTTTTTGATGAGGAAACAACATTGTAACAGTGAATAGAAAAAAGGGCTTTCAGTTCAGTCAGTTATCCTTGAACTTGATTCAGGACGATCTATAATGTAAATTCTTATTACCTGGGCATAATTATGTATTGTGTTTGACTAATGACCTTTGTCTTAATGCTGTTGATGAATTGTATTTTAGAGGATAATACTGATGAATTTGGTAAGTGGACATCTTAGAGGATATGATGAAAATGATGAATCTGAAAGCTTGTATTTATGGAAATTAGAATGAATTAACACACAAACACACACACACACACGCACACGCACGCGCACGCACGCACGCACGCACGCACGCACGCACGCACGCACGCACGCACGCACACATTTATAACATGTGTGGACAGGTTAACATGAACATAAAACCTTGCACTCCTTACAATTATCCACACTATCAGCCTGGGCGTCTCATGTTACTTTTGTCACTATTTCTGTATGTCTTACATTTCCCTTCTGTCCCCCTTCTTCTTTTGGCCTATGTCTTGATCAAACTCGGCTCTAACACACAATGAAAAGTTCAACTCTGAATTACTGTGGCACACATTCAATATAAACTGAATTTACTTTTGGGTCCCAGCCAAGCCACCATATGTTATAGAGGCCGTTACCCTGCGCAGAGCATGACTGATTCTGTTAATGTTGCAAAGTCCTAAACCACTCAAGCACAAATTGTGTAAGGCAAAAGGATCAAGATCTCTAACACTCATTAAGCACACTCTAATAACACAATAATAATCAATAAAAGCAGGTTAAAGATGATTAATGAATTGTAGATGTTACAGCTTTGCAGACTTGTATTTATTTTTGTGGCAGTAGAGTGGCGGCCAAGTGAATATTTCAGTGTCAGAAAGTTGTGCTGGGAAACAATGCCTGTATTATTGCTATGTTGTAGAGGCGTGTAATCACTGTCCTGGGATTGACTTGTGCTTTTCCCATTTACAATGTGTTTTTTTTCCTGGCAATCGTCCATCTCGTATTCTGAAAAAGAGCAGTGACCATTGTCTTAATATTAGGGAAACATTTACCTGAGTGTTTCAGAGAAAGACCAGGTGCATGATGTAACTCAGCGACACACAGTGTTTCTAAACATTTTATGGTGCTACTTTATTTGTTTTTGTTGGTTTTCTGCATTTGCACTATGAAGGCCAAGCTAACACTCATCACACATGACATCATTTTAAACTAGAGAGACCACTTACATGGACTTTAGCTGGGCCTTCAGCATCCAAGTTTATGTCAAAGTAAATATAACAAGTCAAAGAAGCTAGAATTAAAAATCCAATTTCATAGGATTTCATGATTATTGCAAATATTGATACAAAAAGTGAAAACCTTTAATCACTGTTCAAAATCAAATTTTCCTTTTGCTCTTCAAATCCAAAAAACACTTAATTTTGTCACTTGAACTGAGTTTACACCAAGATGAGGCTGGACATCACTCAAGGGCAGCAATTTGAGAAACTAGACTAAATCAAAACAGGGATTTATAGTAATGAACATTAATTTGGTCAGCTTTGTATCTTTGTAGGACAAAGTTAAGTTAAACAAAGGCAAGTCAAACTTAAAACCTAAATGCAGTGTGAATATGTCCTCATTATTGGTGCACTGGGCCCTGGCTGTTAGAACAGACCTCAGTCAGTAGAACAGACCTCAGTCAGTAGAACAGACCTCAGTCTATAGCCGCCTGGAACAAACTGATCATGGGGGCGCTGACATCAAATGGCCAAATGGACAAAATGCTGAATGACTGAATGATGTGAAGGAGGCTCAGCACAGACTGTGGAGGCACAACCTCCAGGAGCACGTCTGCGGGTCAGAGCACACAGGATCTGTCTTCTGTTTACAGAGAGTCTGAGCCAGAGCTTTGGGTATCTGTGACAAACAAAAGTAGCCTTTAGTTAGACAAATATCTCTTAAACACCAGACAGTACCTGCCATATGTCTCATTGGAAAGATAGAAATAGGCCCATAGTGTAGTGTTCAGATTATTAACCATCTTACAAGTTCAGAAGTGGTTTAGCCTCCTCCACATTTTTGTCCTCAAACTCAAACATCAGACTCTAAATGACACACATTTAGTTTGCCTAGTTCACTGACATAAACGTGTGGTGTGTCATACACACACTCCTCACCACACTCCAGCAGAGCACTGGTCATCTGGACAGTGACCAAAGGAGGAAACAGACCCACTCTATGAGAGGTTCAGAACCCCTGCAAACTGAGGAGCAGGCAATGCTGTTTATGTTGCTACAACTACTGATGGTGCAAAATATTAAAAAAATGAAGTTTGTCTTATAGGACGGCAAGAGCATTTCTATAAGGCAAGTCCAGGTAGAAATGAAGAACAGTTATCATCATGTATTGATTATCTGATTACATCCCAGAAGGGTTCATATTTATTTGTTCTTGTGTTCTCTTGAGTCATGATGACATAACATAATCTACATAGTTGTACTAATATTTGTGTTGTCCCTCTGTCCCAGTCAGTGGCTCCTACTGCTCAGAGAAGAGTGGAGGGGATGACAGGACTCACTCACTGTTCCCCCAGAGCCTCCAGTGCGACCGGCCTGAGCTGCTGCTGCCCGACGCCGCACACCAGGACTCCAGGTCACCTGCCACTTTTACTACTCACACTATTCACATAAAGCTTTCTGATGGGTATAGTATTACAAACAAAACAGGTTCAATGTGTATTGTATTATCTTTGCTATGAAATGCATGCAGTACCATCTTTGCCTACTATTATAAGCCATAGCAGAGCAGAGGACAGTAGTTCTGTTCAGTTCATCAACTTTCTGTTAGTCGTGGTTGCTGTAGGTCATGTCAAACATGACCTAGAAACTGAACATCCATCCATACAAACTGAACATCTCATCAGTTGCTCAGTGAATAGCTCCTCGACAGACACAGTATGTCTCAGTATTTTAACCAAACAGGAAGTGTAGCTCTGAAACGGTGACGTGGAGGGTCTGGCCTGTCCTTACAGTGAAGACACAGTGAGTGTCTGCTGGTCCCTCCCTGTGCTCACTGCAGAGACAAAGCCTTGTCCTTCATGGGAGCGAGCAGAGAAAGAAGAGCTCTTCTCACATCACTCAGGGGCTTTGCACAAAATCCATAATGAGCCAACTGACAGCAATGATTATGTAGAAGATCACAGCAACGCATGGAGAAATATGACCGGGGGCTTCCATTCAGAGCGGCAAAGATTCCCACCATAATACACAGTATTGTAGATGGTGACCCCTTTATAAGCTGCAATTATGCCACAAAAACAGTTGACTCCCTGTTTATACCCACATTTAACCCTTCCTGTCATCAAAGCCTGTCAGGCACACAGCAGCGGCTTCTCAGTGTGTCCAGTCTTTCTCCTGTACACCACCCCACATTTTTAGACTCACTGCTACACTGATAGATTATTTCCTGTTGCATTTTATTTGGTCAGACACTGCTTGATATCATATTATCGTTATCAAATTAGCATTAATAGCTGTGTGTTCATTCGTAGCCTAACTGTAGTATTTAAGGGGTGAATGGGAAAAGCAAAGGGGGAGCAGCAGACCCTCTCTTGGTGGGAAGGACCTGCTGTCATGTCTGTCATCAGGCTCAGACTAATGCTGCTCATATTGCTGTGTCTCTCTGCACAGATCGTCTTCAGACTTCTCCAGGACTTTGCCGGTGGGCTCTCCCAGTTTGTGCAGAACCAACGGGGTTCCCTCCCCTCTTTCTTACCAGATAAAACAAGAGATTTCAGTGGGCTACAACATGGGACCAAATGCATCACAGACTGGGTATCAACATTTAAAGGAGGACATCATTTTAGGAACGACAAGGGACAAACTGACAGGAGTCCCACAGGTTAGCTGCAGTGCTAGTAGCATACGTACAGTAAACGCTGTTAGCATTGCTGTGTCAGCAGACACATCACAACCCTTTAATAATGAAGATGGCTCCTCCCCACTGGCTTTGTCCCCATCGGGCTCCCATCATTCAACGCGGCGACTGGGTTCTAACAGGCTGAAGAGGCACTGCCTGTCCCTGGCCTCACAGTCCGCAGCCACGGCGTCTCCTGCAGCGGCCGCCACCGCCATCGACGACCCCAACATCTGCTCCTCACAAATGTCCATGGTCTCCTGCAACGGCTTTCAGCTCTCGCCAAGCCCCGGCACAGGCTTCTCCTCTACATCTCCTCCCACTGCATCTTGCTCTCGCGACGCCCCATACAAGCCCCCACCTCAGCGAAGCCCCCAGCCCACTCCAGGACAGGACAGGTGCCAACTGTCATCCCCTGCCTCCTGTCTACTGTCCCTGTCCTCTTCCTCCTCTTCAGTGTCGTCAGTGGAGCTTGAGGGCCAGACTCTCTGTGAGGAGCAGAGCTCCATGCATCTGGGGCGGGGGGCAGCAGGGACAGAGGGGGGTGCAGATGGACTGGGGCTGCTCCTGAGTGGCTCGGTGTTGTCCGAGACGTTACAGTCAGAGAGTGAGGCTCTTATGGAGGCTTCCCACAGGTCAGGGGCAACTCTGAAGCAGGAACCACTGGACGATTTCACTCCCAGTGAAGACGAGCTCTTTCAGCACCACTATCATCAGCATCATGTAAATGGGAGAATTGGGCACCCCCCTCGTCCTACCATGCCACCCCCTTACCACCTGCACCAGTACGTGGGGCCGAGCCCGGGGGGCCTACACCATCAGAGCCAACAAACAGCACCGGCCTCCTCCATGGGACATAAAGCAGCCCCCACAGCCCCACCTGGGTCCCACAGACAAGCCGAGCACGAGGACTTAACCATTGGAGCTATTAGTGACAAACAGGTGTGTCGCTGGATTGACTGCAGCGCTGCCTATGACCAGCAGGAGGAGCTTGTCCGGCACATTGAGAAGGTGCACATCGATCAAAGAAAAGGAGAGGACTTCACCTGTTTCTGGGCCGGCTGCATCCGCCGCTACAAACCCTTCAATGCTCGCTATAAGCTGCTCATTCACATGAGGGTGCACTCTGGAGAGAAGCCCAACAAGTGCATGGTGAGTCATGTGTGTACTTATGACACCCATCCATTCACACATATTCACATATATCTGTGTCTCACAAGAAACGCAATATCCAAATGAGGCCTGCCCTAGTAAAAAGACAGACAGAAAACCTTTCTTTGCTGTTATAATAGTAGATCACATTTTTGGTGGAAATTGCGGAGATGTCTGCTGCCCTGCCATGCCACTTTTAATACATTTGAGGTTGTATTTGTTACAGGTAAGTCTCCAGTTGCACAAGTCAACACACTAATCACTGTCAAGCTGTCACTCCTTTGCGTCTTCCAGAAAGTGGAAAAAGCCCCCGAACCTCAAGAATGATTTAGTCCAAATACACAATTAGTCCACAATTTGTGTAGGGCCAAGCCATGTTTATTTTCATGAGCGCAGTATTTTTGGAGAAGGGATTCAGATCATGAAAAGCCAACACATATGGTTAAAATAACTAAACAATGCCTACACTTGATCCTTTTAAATGGGAGCTTTAAATGTTTAGCTGTCCCACAAGTATTAAGTGAATTGGCTTCATATCCAAGCCAAACAGTCAGAGAAATGTAGTAGTCTGGATAGTTGAGCCACAGAGGGATAGCCAGCAACGTTTGCAAGTCTTGCTCAATTCACGGTTTTACCAAAAGCTTCTGTCAGAAACTGTGCTCCTCTGTTTCAGGATCTATTCCAAAACATAGTTAGAAAAAACAAGTCTGCAGTTCATCTCCACAACCTGCTTCATCTCAAATGCGCGTGTCCTTAAGAAGTAAATCATCTTTTTCACAAGTTTCTTTTGTAAATATATTGGACAAAATACACCGAAGATGTACTTTAAAGATACATTTTAATTGTAATGCCAAATCTAATAGAATAGTGGTGTGTTGCTTGGCCTAAGTGCTGTGCTCTGGTCATATTTAGTTGAATTGTGACGGCCAAAACACTGGTGAATGTTTACCTCTTCTCTGCTTGGTTTACTGTAGGTGCATGAATGAGTTATTGTTTCATATTTGTGTTTTTTGGAGATGTTTACCATATGTGAGTTTTGAACAATTTGGGCTCAGTGTGGACGCACCGCTGCACTCTGTGAATGAGAGGCCCTGTACAATTCGGCTCCAGGCACTGAACTTCCCTCATCCTGATTTTAGACACACACAGACACACAATAACAGCTATTTTGTTTCCAGTGAGGCTAACACAGAAGGTATTGATCTATTATATTGTATGGTAGGTTGCACTGTTCCACATCCGACAGTACGTAAACAAAAAAGTGAAAGGTTTTCGGGCTCGGGTCAACACTTGTAATCATCAGGGACGACTGTATGTTGAAATGGGAATCCAAAGATAAACTTGGAAATCCAGAGAAAATATACTCACTGTGTCCTCCTATTTGTACTGACTAATGTTTGTGCCTATCAGATTTTATTATATTTTCACTAAAGAGTTGCTTTAGAATGGAGCGAGTGTAGCTGTGATGTAAAAAACAACTATTCAGTATTGACTCATAATCTCAAAGTTTGTTATTTAGCAAATTCTTTAAAGGATTTTTAAACTTGTGCTTTATTGGACATATTGGGGAGGACACTTCAAATAGTTGGAACTGGGAAGTTTGCTTAATAATGTGATCCTAATGTTTACACACCCTTTCTTTTTGAGATGTTTTTGTGTGTTTTGTGTGTGTTATGGCATCACATACGCATTTTGTAATAGAAATCCATCAGCGTCCAAGAATGTGAATAATTCTTATGGAGGAAACCAATGAGACAGAACCACAAAATGACCAGGACTAATCCTTTATTTTGGTTCTAGCAGCAGATTCCTCCGGTCGCTCTGAAGCACGACTCCTTTTGTGTCCAAACATAACATATCTCTCCTCTGTCCCTCACCTTCTCTCTGTGTTTATGTTCAATACTTTATATCTTTTTCATACAGCTGCATTGAATTTGCTCCACACTGCTTCTTGGCAGGAATAAGTCATTATCACAACAAAAAAAGTCGTAGTCGGAGCTCCACATGCGCCTGTCGCTGCCTAATATTTTAAGAAATACCTCACTTTAAGAAGGCTAAACATGTGAGCGTCTTGGTTAGAAGTTATTTATAAGGTTGTTGGTTCCTTTTCCAATTAAAATGTGCCCGGGGCTGTTGTGTCGATCAGGCGAGCGCTGAGGGACACAGGCAAAAAGGAAACAACTTAATCTCACTGCAATATCCTGTTGTGTTTCATGCTTAATTCACTTGTTGTTTTAGTTTATTACATTTTTGCTGGTGTCTGCTTAAATATTAAAAATATATCCAGCGAGTGTATCCCTGACATGGTCCCAGACTTTGATATTATTCTGTTTTCTCAGAGGTCGCTCCAGTGGATTTAATGTGTCTGTAGGCTGTGAGCGCCCAAGGTCAGAACATCTCATGTAGTCTGTGCGTGGAGAGGTTTACATGACTCAGGCCGCTGTACGTCGCTTTATTGGCTTTTTTGTTAAATCGCTTATTTTTGGCAACAGCTCCGAGTTCCCATTACGAATAGAAAGTGATTTGGAAGTTACAGCGCACTGCAGATAACATTCATATATGAAACTATAAACTAACCATTTAAATCGGCATATTTTGTCACTTTTACACTTAATTCTTTTTGCGTGATGCATTTACTTGCATGTTTCAAATGCTGATATAGGATTTACAGATTTCATATCCATATCATATCCAATCCAATCCACTTTATT
>JACN01016603.1:0-10733 GCA_000787155.1 Scartelaos histophorus
TATACATAAAATATATGGAGTAAGATAGAAGTATTTGATATTTTATGCCCAAATCCTCAAATTACCCTTTTCTTTGTCAAAAAGTATTTAGTAGCTATTTCTTATTGAATTTGTTTCTGTGCCGCATAATTCCATACATCTCATGTCATATATTCGATTCTGTTCCCAAACTCATGACATTTATATTTTAGGACTGCCTCATGTCTATGAAGGCCCACATCACTTTCAGTCCCCTATTTGTCAAAGCACATTTAGACTAATAGAGGGAAATTAACCAAGCTGTAACCTTCGGGAATGATGAATGGAGCAAAAGGGGGAGTGCCAGAAATGAATGGACACTCAAGGCTGGATCCAAAACACAAGAACGCATTTGGCACATAAGCTGTATACTGTGGTTTTGTCAGCCAAGCCACCGAGATGCACGTGGTGAGAGTCGAACAAAAAGAACATCGAGTTTATGTAGAATGATGAAAGCACATTTACATGGTCTATATTACAATGTTTTCTAATCTATGTTATAATGTGGTTTCCTCATCTAAAACATACTTGGAGAGTTGTGTTTTGTTTCACCTGGGACTGAAACGAAATACTCTCTGTTCAACCTTGTTCTGTCATGTGGTAATAGAGCAGGTGCTCCACTGTGTTTTTAAACTCCATACACTACAAGGATGATGTAAATAATTTCAGCTCGGGAGTTGCCTACCTCTGCTGAACAAAAGGTTAAAGATACTGTAGCTGTTAACTTGAAAATTACCACTACATGACATTGCACAGTGGAGCAGAGCATTTTGAGTTTTGGAGATGTAGACAGAATAATAATAAAAGATAACTCAAAAATATGGGACTGAAATGCAACACAAGTCCAGGTATGTTTTTGAGGAGTTAACATCACAAGAGCCAATTTTACATAATGTAGGACTTTTAATTTGTCATGTTTTTCAGTTAAGCTCAAGTAGAAATGATATAATCTGCATCATAACATCTAATATTTAGGCAAATTATCACTAAAATCAAAAGCCAACTGATCAGCTGGATGTTATCATATGTTTTGAAGCATTCATCAAATGTAATTATTTCAAATACTGCGTCCTAATCAACATTTACATAATTTCCAGTAATAAAATTAAAACATCAATAAATCACTTTCTGATTACACTTAGCACTTTGACATTTATTAAACATGACGTTCAAATGAATGTGTTTGCGGTGTGTGGGGCTACCTAGCACTGTAACTCTGCTGCACTCCATTTGCAACATCTAATTTGAGCAAATATCAATTTAACTGTGTCAAACAAGCCTGCACTTACAACAGCCCACAGAGATGCATATCAATGAATTACTGCATGGGCATATCTACACAATTATAACTGTCATTTGTGGGGTCAGGGACATGTAGATTATAGAAGATAATGGTTCACGTTATTATAAAATGGCCTAATCTGAGCATTATGCAAGTCTTTCTATTCATAGTACATTACGTTTAGAAGAAAAGGCTGTATTTAGACGTTTTTCAATAACAACATTAGTAGAGAAAACAAAGCAAGTAATAAATAAAAAGTTAATAAAAGGAACACAGCACAGACCTCAACCAAGACTCGATTTCTAGCTGAAAAAAATGACCTAGCCTAATCTTGCATTCTTTTCTTAGACTGTATGGACATAGCTACATGCCAGAGACCACATTCCAAGTAGGAAGAGTGCATGGGGTTGCTTTATATAACTTTACATAAAAAATTGTCCCTCCTCTGTCTATAACTGCTGCTGTGAGCCCCATCATTTAAAATATTCTTATAAAATAGTCTTAAAATATTTGTATTAACTTGCTAAATGGGACTACGGATGAAAATGAGCCTGCATGGTTAACTCTGGCACATTTACATGCTGTACTAACACATGTTGATCAATGTAAACTGTCCCATATTTAATAAATAAACATAAAGGACAAATTTACATACAAGTCAAACTTCAAACATGAAAGCTATAAATCAAAGAATTTTTCCTAAATAATTCAAAATCCATTTTTCCAGACAAGGACATTGACTATTTGCTGGCGGCCCTGATGAGATGCTCCACACAGCAGCATGAGTGGGAGATCATAAGGACATCCAGTGAGACCATACATTTTTAAAGCCCTCCCTGGGATGCCATAGGTGTTGTTTGGTCTCACATCATCAACATGGAGCTTCTCTGTGATATGGACTCCAGGGTACTTGCTCACCTTTCTCAACATGCCTCCACATCAATTCTTCAGACCTTCTCTCCCACAGACTCCTTACAAAATATCTGGTTTTTGCCAACATTCACCTGCAGGCAACAGTGAGAAAAATATACAATCTAGACACACAAAATGTTTTTGTAATTGAATAGGCTCAAGGTTTCCAAGGAAGACAACGGGGAATTATGTGAAATTTCTGTTCCAATCTCCTTTGTGCCCTGGGTCAACCCTAAAGAGAACATAAACACTCCACGTATAAATGAGCAGAATTTAGTCAAAAGCAATATTTTAAAGAGCCCATTTTATGCTATTTTCTGATCTATGTTGCAATGTTGTGTCCTCATCAAAAACATTCCATCAACATCTCTCAAATGGAAAATGTCATGTGGTAATACAAATATAATAAATATAATAAAAATTGTGCTTAACTGTGTTTTAAGCTCCATATCCCTTCACTAGAATCATTTAGATTATTTCAAACAGAGAAAAAAAAAACACACCGACTTACTTGCAAAATGTGAAAATGTATTAGGACATGCGTTGTGGCACTAGGCCTTCATCAGACAAATAGAGAGTGAGAGCTCAGGTGGGCGTCTTAAATAGGGTGTGGCAAGCACCCAAGGGTGACAGGTCGTAAAAGAAACAGTGTACCCAAAGTTACAAAGGCAATCAACGCATAAACTGTGTAATACACGTAGTAGTAGTAGTAGTAGTAGTAGTAGTAGTAGTAGTAGTAGTAGTAGTAGTAGTAGTAGTAGTAGTAGTAGTAGTAGTAGTAGTAGTATACTAATACTAATAATAGAAAAGTACAACAGAAGAGTATCTGAATACAAATAGATACTATACATACACACTCAACTATGAAGTAAGACTGACGTGTTACATACATATCTATATATACACAAGGGATCATATAATCCAGCCCATGTACAACCCAACAGAGATCAGTAAAATACTAATCACCTGATTTTTACAAGAAAATACTTAAATTAAAATCATTAAAAAGGCCTTCTGGAGCTAAAGTTTGGAGGGTTTGGATCCTCCCTTTGTTTGAGTAAACGGTTGTGGTTCCCATGATTATTTCAAACCGCGAATTGCCAATCTCTACTAAACAAAAGGTAAAAGGTAGCTCTTAACTTCAGCTAACTAACTCTTAGCTGTTAACAACTGCTACATGGCATCAGATTGAACAGAGCATTTTGAGCTTTGGAGATGTAGATAAACTAATAATAAAGGACTCTCAAAAATGTGTGAATGAATCAAAACACAGCTTGTTTTATATGAGTTAACAGAATAATGTCTTAGAGCTCATAAGAATCAATTTCCTCTAGCAGGACTTTTATGGAGTATACTTCAAGTTGAAATTAAAAAAAAAAAAAAAACTACTTTAGTGTGTATTTTACTTTTTTTTGCTAGGACTAAATATGCTCAAATTAGCTGACCTGCATTTTGCACCTGCTCCAAAAAGATGACATCACACAGTAGAACAGAATGATAACTTAGATCCAGCATTTGTTCTTCTAGCAAATGCGTGTTTCCCCCATGAGATATACCATAAAGCAGCATTTAGTAACAAAATCAGACCAAGCTCTCTGCAACAGTAATCACTTCGCGGTCTGGAAAAACCCTGAAAATTCATGCACGTTTGAATATTCACAGCCAATTGGTATGTGAAATCTACAAGAGGTTAGATAAATTTAAACTCATGCTTGTACTTACAAATATTATTCATATAAAAATGACATGCCTCTTAGAATGGAGAATTTAAAAGGTGATAATAAAAACTCAGCTCTGTGCCTACGCTATAAATAGATCACGTTATTTCAGAAGACAGCCAACAGAAAATAAAGGAAATACTAGCTTATGTTATGCACAAGTAATATGTGAAAATGTGGCTACAGCTTTAATCCCGTTCTGTGGGGAGTTTGAGTCATCATGAAACCTGGTCTTAAAATCCTTCATCAAAATAAGCTTTGTGCCAGCAGCAAACAGCCTAACAGTGCAGTCTACACCAGGGCTAGCTCAGGCTAATCCCAAACCTCACATGTCCTCAACCTACTCACCAACATACTGACTCATTTATCTGTGCAACTCTTCTCTGTGGAAGAAACCCCTCATATTTACAGTATTTTAAATGTTATAATAGCAATATAGCATGACAAAATGGCCTATATTATGCTTTTGATGCAGTAACAGCGCTCAAACATGCCTTAAAGTCAATTTTGTGCACTATAGGACCTTTAAAGACACAACAGAATGGTTAGCGCTTCAGTTTTTCAAGGAAGTCTTCATATATGCAGAAGATGGTGATTTGGCATTTGAATAGGATTTTTATACCTATTATGTATTATTATTTCCCACAACCTGCAGCGATATTTAAAATACACAGCATATTCATTCACTTGGGATAACTTTTTAATATATCCTGCAATAACAACATACCATATTGTTTTGTCCCATTCGATAAAGTAGTGAAAAGTACAGATGCTCAATCCCACAATGACTTATGCACTTCTCACATAAAAAAAGGTTCAACAAAGGTTTATAGAGGAACAGGATGGTCAGTGAGGGTGCATGTTCCCTCTTCACATGTAGGTGGAAAAGTGGGCCAGGACCAGGCGCGCTTTCAGAAGGGTGTCCAAATTTAGAAAAAGGAATGACAGAATCCGCTGGGGTCATCGCATCGAGACATAGATGCTTTGGTGCACCCAATTAGGCTAAAAAGTACAGGCGGCGTTCAGAGTCGGGAGCTGATGTATTCAACCGGGCCACATTCCTGCCCTCTTACTGTCAAGGAAGGAAGCAAAGGAAGCAAGGAGAGGATGGCGAGATAAATTGCTCTCCCCCTGCCTTACCCATACACACTTCCTGGTCTAGCTTGTGCCTGATAGATTCTGATGTTCTCATTCATGGCTTAATCATTAGCTTGGTATGCGCCTTGTGCACTTGCAATGCTCCAGCCCTGATCACCCAAGCACACAAGCACACATATACATATGTACCAGCACACACTTTGACAGGGATGGGAGAATTAGCATGTCAAGCTAGCGCCAGTGCATATTTCATCACAGGCTACATGGGTGACACTGTTTAGCTGCATGGTATTAGTATGGGTTTGTGCCTCGTGTCACAGTGAAATATAGCATGATGGAGGGGAGAACATATGGATGGTACAAGGGCAGCTTTAGAGGCCCTATATTACATACAATCGACTCTTGTGAGCTGTAAGGCATGTTATAATGTTGAAAAAGATACCTGGAATTGTGTTTTGTTTCATTCACACATGTTTGAGTAACTTTTTATTATTAGTGTGTCTACATATCCAAAGCTCAAAATGCTCTGTTCAATCATGAAGCAGTAGTTCTCAAGTTAATAGCTACTTTTCATGTAGAAAAGAGGCTGAAATTTTGGAAATGATTCTTGCAAAGGTATATTGAGTTTAAGAACACGGTGGAGCACTTCCTGTATTACCACATGACATCACAAAGTGAAACAGAGTGTTTTCTGTTTGAGAGAAAGACTCCAGCTAAATATGCAGGATTTGTGTGTTAAACTTGTGTGAATGAAACAAATCATAACTCCAGGTATGTTTGTGATGAGTAAACAACTTTATAACATGGGTCAGCAAATAGAATAATACACCGTGGGCCCTTTACGTGTGCTCATATGCAAACAGGGGATGTGGTAAGAGTAAGAATAAGGTAAGGGGGGGTGGGGATGACGTTTAGCAACACTTAAACGCACAATGCCAAGACAAGAACCCTTTTAGCAAACAGGCGAACCATTTAAATTTTTCATTGGGGGCAATTACACAAGTGCGTTTACTTATTAATCTGATTGCAGCTCGCATAAAAAGTAGACTTCTTCTAGACAGCAATTAAGTGGATAGCAGACGAGAGTAGTAGAAAAGGACTGGACAATAGAACTAGCTTTATTCTATTGATCTGACTCTGTGACAATCTGACAATTTGGAGGGCTGACTCATGTAGGCCTGTCCTGATATTGTTATCGTGCAATATATAATTTATTGTGCAATATTTATTGTGGAACTTTTTCTTAGTACCAGTGGCAAACTTTGTTATTTGAGCTGCAGAGAATTGAATAAATGACTTCTGTGACTCAAGATCAGCACAAATTAAATACAAAAAGTGTTTCATTTTGCTTTTTCTTTATTGCAGTTTTTTATTATACATATTATTTTTTTGGGAATAGTTGTTTGGGGATAATCCTACTTTTTCTGTATTGTGTGAGTGGAATACATTTGTTTCAGTATTATTTATTTCACTAATATATCATGCTTCAAAATTTGGTATCGTGACAGGCCTAGGTTCATGTTTTTTTAATGTAGTTCTATTCTCAAACACAGATTAAAAAAAACTCCTTCTCTCCTACTCCTATTTCAGCCTCTGTCATGCTGAGTGAGGTGGGTTTAACTGTACTGCAGATAGATTTAGTTACCTCTCAAAATGTACTTTAGCCGATGAAATAAAGAACTATAAAGAAGAATTATCTGCAGTATTCTAAATGCATAATACTGTTAAAAAGGTGAACTGTAATAAATAAACAGTAGACTGCAACACTTGTATAGTTGTATAGTTTTAGTTCATAATGCAACTTACATGCCAAATTTTATCATATTGCAAAAAATAAATAGCTTAGCACGAGTACAAGTCGATATAGGTATTCCCCTGTTTTATGATTTAACTTGTCCTACGTGTACAGTGTCCTTGGGTGTTCTGAAAGCTGTTTATAGATAAAATTTATTATCACTATTATATAAAAATGTATTAGTATTATTATATCATGGCAGGGCTAATCGCAACATGCATTTCTGAACCACAACATCGCACCAAGAACACCTCCCGCTCAGGTCTTTGTAGACATTTCTTTGTAAATCGCTCCCTCTAGACCCTGCGTCATCCTAGGTTATAATAGATCCACTGATGGTAAATGATGGTTTGAATTATTTTCTCAACAGGAGCAGTCTTTTTGAAACATAATGATATAATAAGCATGTTTAACCACACCTGCAGAAACCATTACATTTGTATTAGAGTTGGTAAGACGTGCATAAAATCCAGTATGTAGACTGTAGTTGTAGAGGTGTAGAGGATAATCTCAACAGGCTCTATAGGCAGCCTCTCTCCTCCTTTGCACCTGACAGCTCATTACACCTCAAGGACCACTCCAGCCATGTAGTTAATATGTTACAGAACTCTCCCTCTTGCACACGTTAACAGGAAACACTGAGGGTGGATTCTAGTAGTCCCGCTATCGCATGTAATATGTATTTTTCCAGGAAGCTCGCTAATTCCAGTGATGACACAAACTGACTGGAGGAGCTGTGCTGGCTGCCTGGGGCCCTGGCTTCACCACCGCTGAGGTTGATATACGAGAAGACGAGATGAGAGTCGAAAGGACGAGAACGCTCAAAGGCTTGTGCTCTTACCAAAATAGTCTCTATACCTGTTTAGCCATAATCGCTGAGAACACTGGGAAAGTATAGCTGCTTGTATTCGCTTGTGTTCATCCTTTTGTTACAGTTTGTGATTCTAGGAAAAAAAAAAAAAAAACACATGCTAGTTTTAAAGGCTAATTCCTCTCTTAAGTTTCATCAAATATATTATGTGTCGACGCTAAACTAATTACTGTCATGGGAGACTTAATAAAGAATGAGCAGAGTCTAATCACTCAGTTCAGGGTACTTTTATAGAATTTCAGAAGACGACAAAATGTTTGGTTTCAGTTTCCAGATTGCTTATTCATAATGTCTATGTCTATTTCCTTTTAATTACATTATTTTACAATTTTGTGCAAAAAAAAAAAAAACACCCTAGTCCCTAAGACCTCACTCATAACATAGGCCTGCACTATTTAACAAACTCTACTGCATGCAGCTCACTACAATCAGGTCACGGGCGTCTGAGCGAAAAACGTGAACTCTGATAAAACTTGATTTCAGTAATAAGTAATGATCAAATCTGACCTGCAAATAAGTATTCACGAACTAACAATAACCATATAAGGTTGTGTATGGATCGCAGGTAAATGGACTGGATTATTCAGCTTTTTGTCTGAGATGTGGACATTATCGCTCTTTTAACAGCTCAAGTTAAGGTAAACAGCTAATGCAAGCGACTTTACACAGTAACAGCTCATTTAAAAGTGATTTATTGAAAATCACAGGTAAATTAAACCTTTCAGTCATGTTGTTGCTGTTCATTGTTGTCCTTTATCCAACTCTTGCATTATGGTCAATACTGAGTGTTCGAGTTAACAGCACAGAATACTACTTTTCAAGGTGTATTCTGGGAAATTTTGAGTGCACTACTTTTTCCACTGGACATTTGGACACCACTAAAAATGATGTGACCCCTAAATAGTGCTCTAAGGAATAGCACGGACACAGCTATGACTGTAGCTCGACCTTTCATGAAATTAGATTTTGAAGTAAATTATTTGTCTGCAAGCTGCTGCATTGGTCATATATTTGTGTTGTGTTTGTGTGTTGTTGTTGTTGTTGTTGTTGTTGTTGTTGTTTTTCATATAGTAAATAATGTAGATTTAATCTGCCATTACCAAAAATAATAATTCTGAATCAAAACCTCCTAACAGTATGTGATTGTAAGTGTGCAGAGCAGACAATATGTTTAATAAAAGTGAATATTTGTAGCATATTTCTGCAAAGTCACAATCCCCAATGAGAATGCTCTGTTCCATTATGCAAATGAGAGTGGGAGAGTTACTCTGGGGACGAGTGAAAGCAGGACACACTTCACAAAAAGCATGCACTTACATACAGACAAACCTGGGTTATTCTAATACCATGGCACTATACGTTTACATTTAGTAGGATTAGTATAAAATACTGATGTCTAATATTGTTAAATGTCATATACATATATCAGAAAATCTACCAAAAAGCCACAGTAACAAAACAAAAACAAAAAAAACTTTTAATAACACTGGCTGGGGTTTCATTCAAACAAACATTTTTCATCAAAACATCCTCTCACTCCCCACTTTTGCAACTTCTGATATCAAGCCATAATATTGATTTAATAATGAGTTAATGAAAGAAATATTATTATATTTCCCTGGTAACATAACCCAATAACTAAAGCAACAGGTTCAGTCTGCTCCTGGCTCCTTCAGGTGTTTTCACAACCTGATCTCCTGCATAACACACGTTCTACTCATCTTCATATACTGTACATGCGCCTCTCCTGTATGACTACCTCCACACCGGTGTCACCACCACTCATATTCCATTGCATTAGCATTTAAATTGAAAAGCGAGTCAGTAATTCCTTAATTCCTTCAATATCCACAATCTAAGATGACCCCTCTCACCAGTGTCCTCCTCCTCACACTAGAATAGAAGCCTTTTTCTCCACAATATGCAGTACAAAAGGTTGTTCGTGCATGTTAGCCAGGGCACATGAAGACATCCCAGAGCCAAAGGAGGACATGCAGGGCTGGTGCTCTGGGGGAACAATATGATGGGTGCACTGCTGTGAGCTCTGCCATTGTTGGGTAATGTCTCTATTACAAGACACTGGAGGTAGTATGAACACAAATGACCTGTGAAATACAGAGTAGGATCCCGATGCAAGCCTCACCTGTCATTCGACACAATGCAACCATTTAATGATGAATACCAGATGTGACAGGACAATTAACATGGCTACTGTGTGTCCAGTTAGAGGGAATATGCAATATATACTATGTGTTACAGTACATTTAGATAATGAAGACATGAGATTTACCCAATCTGGGGAGCAGAAAAAAAAGGGCAATCTTTGGGTATTGTCCCTTGTTCATTAAATCTACATTAGTTATTAGTTTAATATTTTACCTATGACAACAGGAGAATCATGCCATGAGCAGGAGAGTGAGGGATAAAAACTCAAAGCTAATAATAAAAAGAAAAGTTCTCACTCACAGCAATGCAAACGCTGATTTTCACCAGTGCCCTGATCTAATGTGCACCCTTATTTAAGTGAGAAAAGTGAAGCATAGGGAGAAAGACCCATCTGGACCCACTCCTCCTCTTGACACACAGTATAGTGACCCACACGGAGGCACTAGTGCCCTGGAAGAATCACCTCAGGGTGAGAATTATGTGTGTTGTGTACATTAAACTAGCCTGAGCAGGGTGTCCCAGCTCTGTAAAGGCCTATACCACATTAATGAATACTGACAAAAACATATATTACAATCAAATCAAGATAATTGTAATCAAAATGTGCATTAATTAATGAATAGTAAGTCTATTCTACATAACTATGCATGTTCTTCAGTCTTGCACAGCTGGATGAAGAAAGTACTGAGAAACTTGAAATCAGTAGTTAGTAGGGGTGTACTCTAAAATCACGGTTCAGTAAGTACCTCGGTTTTGAAGTCACGGTTCGGTTCATTTTCGGTACAGTATGGGAACAAATTGCAATTTGCTTGTTGTTTGTGTTTTTATTAAACAATCTATTTTAATAAATAAATAAATAGATGCAAAGTACTG
>JACN01125719.1:0-13988 GCA_000787155.1 Scartelaos histophorus
CTGCTACTAGTACTACAACCACTACTTCTACCACTTTACTGCTACAAATATTATTACAACAACTACTTTTACAACAAAAGCAACCCGCCTCTTACTAGTACTAGTACCACTACTAAAACTTCTACTACTTCTACTAAAATGATATAATCTATAGTTTACAAATGCTTCACTAATACTAAATAACACACTTGTTCAGCCTATGAGCTTTATGAAAAGGAAGGACATCTGGTGTTAAAAAAAATTTAAAAAATCAAATCCCAGCACAATATTAAAGCAACAAAGATAAAACGAAGAGTTGATGTATAAGCTTGAAAACAATGATTTTCTGGTAACTACAGTTGCTGATCTGCTGTACCTAATAATATGACAAGTGTCAACAACTATGTGGAATGACCAATGGACAGAGTCAACAGGCAGCAGGTGGACAAGCTGTTAGTGGAGATTCAAACACAGAAGAAACACACCAAGAATCCCAGAAACCAGACTAAAACCTGACCCAGACAAAGACCAAGACAAGGGTTCAACTCTCTACATGTGACCATCTTTTTAACCTTCAAAAACCTCTCAGATCGTCTGCGTAGCCTCCATTCTTCACCCCCATTTGCTTCTGTCTGTCATGAGTTTGCTACCACTTCATAATTACTACACCTTAATAAGAATGACGCTGTTTTCTGATCTTTCTTATGCTGTTTCCTCATCACAAACAAACCTGGAGTTGGTTTGTTTCATTCACACATGTTTAAGACACAAACCCTGCATATTAAGGCTATAACACTCAACTCCACTTTGTGATATCATGTGGCAATACAGAAAGTGCTCCACTGTGTTTTTAAACTCCACACACCTTCACAAGAATAATTTGGATAATTTTAGCTCTGGAATGACCAATTTTCACTGAATTAAAGGTAAGAAGAAAGCTGCTAAACTGAAAACTACCACCTGATGAGAGCACAAGGTAGAACAGAGCATTTTGAGAGATGTAGACCGGCTGATAAAAGGCGACTCAAACATGCATGAATGAAAACACTGAATATGTTTTTGAGAAGGTACTTCCTGCTCACAGTCAGTTTTGCTTAATAAAAGACTTACTTCATAATGTTTGGGGGTGTAACTTTTCTTGTAGAGGGGCTAGAATAAACTTATGGAGACAGGCAAGTGACAAGCTCATTTACAAGTCAGATCTGTGGAGAGGAGGGTCTGCTCACAGTAACACCTGGAACTGGATAAACCTAAGATATGTTTAATGCCATATTGTGGAAGCAATAACATTTCCATGAAAAAGGCAGAAAAGACACATAGTGCACCTTAAAGTAGATGCATAACACGTATGTCTCTGTTCATTCTTTATTAAGACTCAAAAAGCTGAGTTGAGCAATTATAAAGTGGTACCATTTGTTTATTAAAATGATGCAAATATGACTAATGGCATGACAATATCAGATATATTGAATTATATTGAAATAGTCTAGAGTAGCTATAATAGTTCATGGTTATAATGATGATAATTTGGTCAAAATAATCATTTGTCTGTCAGGTACAGGTCATTTAATGTTTGCTATCCATGTTTACTCTATGACATTTTATTCAAACTTACCAAAAATAACAAATACTACTACTACATTTAGACTATGGTCTCATGCACTCATGGTTTAATCCTGTCCTAGTCTTGCTTTAGTCTTGGTTTAAATTTACATCACATTCAAAGTTGTTTTATTATTACATCTGTGGTCACGACATCTCAAATACTTTTCAGCGAAGTTACAACTTTGACAAAAAAAAATTCTCTGTGAAGTCACCTGTGTTAAATATAACCCCAGGCACCTCCTCACACTCCCACTGAGCTGAGAGGATAAAGTTAGCTCCAGGAGAAACCTAAGATCCGGAGGAGCCTCGGGAGCCCAGAAGAAAGGTCCATACAAGGAGCTCAGACCATGGGGTGACGCAGAGTAACAGCGGAACCCGAGCACACTGCAGCTACTGTTGGAGACACTAGAATTGATCAGATTATCACTAAAACAATGAACCAAAATCAGTATTTATCCTGTATATACATAATATGAATGTCCTGGTTATATGCAGCGTTGTGGAGTGGCTGGGGAGGGATAAGGGAACGGCCACCGATGGATTCTGTCCACTTGATGATCTAATAATTTGAGGAGAATAAGTCAAGTTTATTTGTATAGCACAAGTCATACACAAAGTGCTTTACAGAATAATAGATACATTACAATTATAAATATAAATAATCATCATAAAATTACGTGCAGATTAAAAACCTTTCAGTCATTTCCACAGCTAAGCAGAACAGAACCATTTTGAGTCTGAATTTAAACGTCTATCTCACATTTTTAGGGACACTTTCAGATTTTAGCTGCATGAAACTGAAACGCTGACTCCTCATCTTTAGTCCTGACTCTGGGCACCAGCAGGAGGCCAGAATTAAACCAGGACTAAATCAGGATGTTGGTCCCTGAGGTCCTCTGTATTTCTATAGTTCTGTTTTTTCTTGTACCTATACAATACTTATGCCTTTATGCCTTATTTGACACCAGGCTCTTGCAGTTATTGTGGCTTATATTGAATTTATATTGTGATGTGTGTGCTGTACAATTTTCTTTGTAGATCAGTAAAGTTTGTCAGAGTCTATGTCAGAGTGCGAGACAGTTTATGTGGCATTAACATGTTGGAGATGTATTTATGTCCTCATACTTCTTGGTTCTAGTCAGGGCAGTTATTGTGGCTTATATTGAATTTATATTGTGATGTGTGTGCTGTACAATTTTCTTTGTAGATCAGTAAAGTTTGTCAGAGTCTATGTCAGAGTGCGAGACAGTTTATGTGGCATTAACATGTTGGAGATGTATTTATGTCCTCATACTTCTTGGTTCTAGTCAGGAGCTAGTTTGGAGAGGCCATTACAGTAGTCTAACCTACTGGAGACAAACACAAGTCCTTACTAGGCTGATTTAGACAATTTACGTTTGATTTTGCAGAGGTTTTTTAGATAGAGTTTATATCATTTTTTTAAAGAATAAAATAAACCACAAAATTAAATAAAACATAAGCCCCAAAAACTATCCATCATTTTGAAACAACAGCTGTCTTTATCATTTTTGTCGGGGATTCGTTGCGCAAACTTGATGCATTTAACCTTGTGACTAAAAGTACACAACCATTCCTTTGTGATTATATAATTAAATACTAGACCAAAGTATTTGATAATGGCAGCTAATTACACCATAGAATTCTCACCTGCCTGCATGCTCAATGTTGAACTTTGGGGCCGTGTCATATGAAACTAACCTTTATCCCAAGTGAGACAACAGAAATATTTACCAGCAATGGAAAGAAATAATGAAAAATACATTAACAATACCACATTGTTTTACTTCAGCTGTAACTCACTGAGCATTTGCAGCAGTTGTGGGTTGTTTTACTATGAGCTGCTGCCAGATGCCTTTCTCACCACTTAAACATATTATTCATACAAGTGCACATATAACTCTATTAATAGTTTATAGCTCTGTACATGTGTCATGTGATACTGTGTGAGTCTTCAATAAACTGTAAGGGGGATTTTACTGAGACCAACAGTACTATACTGTACTACTATACTAGTACATGACAGTACACATGATAAGACATTACATTACTATAGCTTTTTCAGTTCCTCACATCTACCAGTGCATCATGATTTTGTGCTATTGGGCAAGACACTTGACCCACCTACCCTTGTGTGTCTGGGTGTGATGATGCCTGGATGTGTGAGAACTGCTGGGCCAAGAAATTGTCACTAAGACTTAATCACAGTGACAAGAGTAACTTTTAGTCAAGTAGGAGTTGTGTTACCTTGTTAAAAATATTACTGAAGTATTAAAGTATGAAAGTATAAAAGTATACTGCTAGAAAAGTCGTGACCATGTGCTGTGATGAGATTTTGAAGTAGCTTATACTGTATAATTGTATTTCCTACAGATAAATCAGTGCCCTCTTGTCATGTTTTTGACTTAGTGTTTTACTGCCACTTTTTGTTTGAAAAGATGATTTTTATCTCAAATGTTTAAAGCAATTGTGATACTTAATTTGTCATTACCTAACAGCTCATACAGTATATGCAGTGATACTCAAACAGGAGTGGGGAAAAAATGATAAGATATTGGTAAAAACTAGGTCTATAGAATTTGTACTGTATTTTACATTGTAAACATTATTTTTATGCTCTTTTTTTGTAGGTTTCTTTTTCTCAATAGTAATAAATGACTAATGTTAAAGGCAGCAGTGACTCAGTGGTCCTGTCTAGCCACTCAAACCAGTGCATACTGTTGTTGTGTCCTTTGGCAAGACACTCCACCCACCTTGGCTGATGGCACAGAGTGGCAGATTTGGTTCCATCAGTCTGTCCCAGGGCAGCTGTTTACAATGTAGCTGAAGTAAAACATCTTTGATTGTCCAAAAACATTCTGCAAATCAAATGCTGTATTTTCTTTTTTATTCATATCACTAAATGAAATAAATCTACTGATCCAAAGTTCTTCTGTCATAATGAAGAGACACTGGACACTGTTCATCCACATAAGACTTTATTGTTGAGTACAGCTTGTTTTCTTGTGTGTGGGGTTAAGACTTGATGCTTGATGGAGGGATGATTGTGATGAACCTTCAAAACTCTTGGTGCTTCTCTCCATTCCTCCCTCCCTCTTCCTCTCTCCCCCCTCTCTCTGTCTCTTTCTCTCAGGCAAAGTGCAAAAACAACCGTTTAAAAAACACGTGATCACTGTCCACTTCCTCTGGTCGCTCAGGGCTGCTGCGAGTTGTACTTTCACACACACTCAGATGCAGATTTAGGAGGTCTCGAACATCTTCTTCCTGTCGGCCTTATCCTCAATGTTCTTACGCCAGTCGCCCACAGCTTCTGACGACTGCACAGAGACAAAGAAGAATAAGTCAATGGAAAGTCTGAGCTGATCAAAAGATGGAAACTACAGGATTAAACCCAAAAAGATGCACATAGATATACTTTGCTTTACATAAGATGTTCCACAATAGGGCATTAGGGCATCTTGCATGTATTTACTACCACTTCACTAAATTGTCTATTGAGACTGATGACACTTCAGTACCTGTGAACCCTGAATATGCAGAAACACATTATAGTATTAGGACTTTAATGCCTATTCCAGCATAGACTAGTGTAGATTAAATCATGTTCTTCAGATGACACACAGATCACATACAGACTGGCAGGTGCTATTTCACTGGACTCACCTCCTCTTTGACCTCCTTCTTGACCTGCTTCAGGTTGGACCTCAGATCCATAGTGACCTTGTGTTTGGAGCCCAGCAGAGCCTGGAGCATGGTGTCAGCGGACATACGCACTTTCTTCAGAGCGGGCTTCTTCACTCCTACCAGGTCCACCACTTTGATCTTCAGGTCCTCAATCTGGGACACAAACACACACATTACCAAGCCACATTTACATGACTCTAACATCTTGTATCTCTTGTTCATTTTGACACTATTTGAAAAGACTTGAAAAATGCAGTGACTGGCCTGTCAATTTAGTAGAACTAGTAGCAGTTCAGGGACCACATATTAAAGGCTAAGGTATAAAATGCATAAAAGGCGCTAAGTATTCATATTTTGTCTATGCATAACCATCAGTATTGAGACATGAACTATTTTCTCTCCATTAATATTTCTGACTATTGTTCACTTACTAAGATGATGGGGCCCTAGTCCTGATGTAGACACAGTTTGGTCCTGTTCAGTTTTAGTCTTGCTTTAATGCAAATTTTAATGTGGTATTTAATGTGGTATAAATATTAATTATCTCCCCAATCTTAAGTTTTGTATTTTTTTATTGTTGAATGAAAAGAAACATTTCATTATTGGTTTGATTTTATTTACCTCTTTGTCGGCCTTCAGCACTTTGGCCTCGATGTCGTATCTCTCGTCATCAATCTTGTCGATTTGAGCGTAAATTTTCTTAGCCAGCTCCTGTTGTCAGAATCAGTCATCAGATAGTAATAATGATTTCATAGAGAATTTCAAATATGATGCCAGCTATTTTATACTTTCTCATATTTTCCCCATAATGGAAGCTAACTGTAAATGTTTTGCCATTTCCCATAAAGAATAAATACAAGTCCATGCTGACTTTTGTACCTAATAGAATAAATGTCTTAGAAATATAATTTCGCATAATGCGTTTACAGTTAACTATAACTTTTGTCTAGACCAGAAAATGGGTCATACTTGTCCTAAACATGGACTAAACCAAAGGAAAATGTGGATTAAATTGACTCTAAGTGCACTGTTTAACTTTTCCTGTGGAGGGCCTCGTGGGCCTATTCGTTTCTATGGAGACACTCTTGGTTTGCCTCATGTTCCACAGTGTGGCATTACACTTATCCATCTTAGGTGACGCTCAAGGCTAAGTTCCATCTTAACAACACAATTTTGGCTTTCTAACCAGACTTCTCACCATGAGAGCAGCCTGGTCCCCGTTTGTGTCGGGGTTGGGACAGTGCTCGTCCATGTACGCCTGCTTGGCTTCCTCAATATCCTTCTTCTCCTGCTCCAGCCAGTTCAGGGCAATCTGCAGGATCACACTCTGCACAGGGAAACGTGGAGGTGATTAGTCCACCACAACAAAACATAGCCACATTTTCAGTCTAATAAGAAATACCTTCAGGTGATGCCTGCGGCTGGATGTCATCTTTTTCCTGTTAAGAGCAAAGATGAATTACATTTTATTTGTGAGTTTGAGTGTACATTAATAATTAATAACACACACACACACTTTTTCTGGTGCACTGAGACTTCCTCATATAGATGCCATTTGGAACGTCAGTAAACCAAATGATATTATAGTACATATATAGGTTTCCATACCTTTTGGCTTATATCTGTTTCCTGTAAACTGATCCTAACATTAACCCTACTTGCCTTTCCTTAACTTAAACCTTAAAGCAATACTATGTAACATTCTGGAAGTGGCACATCAATTGCATGATTCCATGGAAACAGAAAGTGACAGCCACTTGGGAACTTTGTCCATGTTGATAGATAAATGTTATGCCAGACAATGGAACATTATAGCAACAACATTTCCATGAAAACAAGTAGGAGACGCTCCTCCAGGCCAAATAAGAATCAAGAGTCGGGTTTGTGCACATACGAGCTGCTCACAGTAAAGATACATGCTTTAGTGCAATACAAATATGATGAAAAAACTTTTATTTTAGTCTATTTTTTGGTTAAAGTTAGAGATTGGGGCTTTAACTTAAATCTTTTTAACCCATATTAGAACTCATCATAGGGACCTGATTTTATCACCATGAATGAGGCAGGGCCCCGTGCCACCCACAAAGTATAAATACATGTCCATAATAATTTAGCTCCAACACGCACACACACAATCATAACCCCATGCATTTTTATCAGTTCCATTAAACTGGTCTTAAGCACTTACTCAGACATCTTGGCGGTTTTTGAGGCTCACGACCTGCACAGAGACAGTATTTGAGTGATTTTGACCTTTGTGCAGAAGTTCTCTGAGATCAGCATGTTCCTCAGTGAGAAGGTAGACTTGGATGGACAGAAATATTTGCGCTGTAATGTGATCGTGGAGCACAGCTGAGGATGTGAGCCACTCTGGACTAAACTGGGACTAAGAGGATCATGTGGCACGGCAACCACCATTTACAAGTCTTGGTAACTCTGAACCATTTGTGTTTGCCAATTAACTGCTGTGGTAATTAAGCAATCAAGTCATTTAGCATTGCATATCATTTTAATCTAATTTCACTAATTCAGTTGGCCTATTCAATTTGAAAAAAGGACTTTAATGAATGACCAATCATTTATCAACAACAAATTGCCATATCAAATGACATAAGCCAATAAGAGAAGTATTGTACTGTATGTATACAGTACTATTTTTAAATATTAGATATCTGTAGGAAAAAGAGAAAAGTTTTAGAAAATACATGTATAAAATGTTATAATAATGTAACTGAAGTGAAAGTGTTTTAGCAAAATATATTTAAAACTTACAAATTGTCAATAATAGAATTTTGTGTACCAACCAGCATAACTTTTTGCATTATATTTTACTTCTTTGCCTTCAAGACTCGAGGCAGCTGTCTGTAACTGCAATGCAATAAGTCATAGTGTCTATAGGCTCCAACATACACGTGTTACTTTCTAACTACTTCAAAGTAATACAGTTGAAAATTCTAAAGAATAAATTTAGCTCTGACAATAAAAGGGTGAAAAGTCATCGACAGACATACAAAAAAGCAAGTTTAGAAAGAATCAGAACAGGTCAAAGGTTAAGACCGATAATTTTCAATTTAATCTTAAGGTATTTCAAAATGGCTGCCGCTTGACCTATTAAACATCGTCCTATTGATGCTGTATGACGATGTTCTCAGAGAGGTTTGGAAAAATATAGAAAAATAAGTTATATTCTCACCTATAGAGAGGAGGAAGAGGACAAGACACACTGGGTGGAAGATACGGACACACTGTCAAAGCCACAGACAGTGAAAAATGAAAAAGGGTATATATGGTGCCTCAGCAAAAAGCACCAGCCTCTACATGGAAGTGGATTCTCCTTCAGACCAATGGGCCTGCGAGCTCCTGAAATACATCCTACCAGCCCATCAACCCAGCCCCGCGCACTCCCTCCCCACACACAGGGACAGAGACAGTGACAGGGACACTTAGACCCATCAAAGCACTTGTGGAGATAAACAGTTTTTCTTTACTTATAGTTATTATAGTATACAGTAGATTTCCAATGGTTTCCCTTTTTTCTATTTGTGTAATAAGTTTGAACTGTCTTAAGTATATTTAACAGTACATGATTAATCCTTTGATAACTTTGTAGATTCTTGTACAGTGTAAAGTGCTAAATTACTGAGCAAGATAATCAATATAAATGTTTAACTAAACCTGGGAAAACACAATTTCTATAAAAATGAAAACAGTTTGAAATAAGTAGTCTGTATCTTCCAATGGATCCACCATATTGGACATATTTCTGAGCTGTAACCTCACCACCAGATGGCACTAAATGAATAAAAATTATCACCTAGTGGTTTTTCAGTCCCCAAGTCACTTTGATCTTTGACAACTAATAAAAACTCTATTTTAAAACTCTAAAAGGGCATAAAAACAACACCATGCTCGGCAACTATATTAAACTGGGATAAATTAAAAGAAAAATAGATAAAGTAACTGTAACTTCAAAACATTTATTGTTGAATGTTTTCATGAATATGTACATAGATGTTTGCTTCTCTGATAACTGGTTCAGCTATTATGTTTACAGATGTACTGCTGCTTCAGTCCAATCCTTGATTTAAAAAACGTCTCCAAACAGTGAAACCCAGTCACTTAGACTTCAGCTGTCCCCTCAGCCCCTCCACATGTTTATCCCTCTGGTGTTTAGGAAGTCTCGAACATCTTTTTCCTGTCCGCTTTATCCTCAATGTTCTTACGCCAGTCACCGACCGCTTCAGTGGGCTGCAAAAAAGAAGATACAGAGATGTGGAACTAGTATCAAAAGCTCTTTTCAACGCTGTTATACAGAAAGTAGTCAATTCTCTAACAGCCCTCCTCTCCAGTGTGACTTTGTTGGCAATATGGTGATAAAATCCAGTAGTGATCTGATAAGCTGACAGTACACCTCAGGTTCTGACAGAATGACAAGTGGCTTTAACCAACCACAGTGAAGTATGAACTGTGATGTTTTGGTAGGTTTGAGAATCAAACCCACCACTTCCTAACAGAGGGATCCATGCAGACTATTATTCAGCATCTGAATGTAATCCAGTGCAGACGTATTTAAAAAAATGACACGTGCATCATGTTGAATCATAACTACAGTAAGTGCAGTAATCATTATGTAAGTTGAGTCCAGTGGTGCGTCCTCACCTCCTCTTTGACCTCCTTCTTGACCTGCTTCAGATTAGCTCTCAGATCCATGGTGACCTTGTGTTTTCCTCCGAGCAGAGCCTGCAGCATGGCGTCAGCAGACATACGCACTTTCTTCAGAGCGGGCTTCTTCACTCCAGCCAACTCAACCACCTTCAACTTCAGATCCTCAATCTGCAATAAAGTCAGACAAATCCAGATTAGAGCCATGTACCTACAACATTTTAAGAGAAAACCAAAGTACTATTCTCTTACCTCTTTGTCCGTCTTCTGCACTTTGGCCTCTGCGTCGTACCTCTGATCGTCAATTTTGTCAATCTGAGCATAAATCTTCTTGCAGATTTCCTATCAAACAATATACTGCATTATTTATTCCCACTACACCTACTGAACCTGGTCTTTTCTTAGCGACAACTATGTCCTTATACTCAGTATATTACAATAAAAATGAGCCTACGTCCAATTTTAAACCATGAGTGAGGAACAAAATATAGTGTTCAACAAGATGACTTTGTCTCTTCTCTCACTTAAACCATGATGGGGAAACCACTGTCTGTCTTTTAGTTGAGGGACTCCAGTCTCCCCAGTCAGAGACACTGTCACATGAGGACCACATGGAATCAACTGCTTGTGACTATCCCAGACAATTGTCTCATCAGAGAGAGAAGGAGAAAGTGGGTAGGGTTAACTGTCTTTGTACAAAATCTCAATTAAATATGACAGACTTATAGAAAGTAATGACATCATCATCATCATCATCATCATCAGCTTACCAAATTGAACAGCTTGACAACACATTTGATAAGAAACATAAGTCCCACATGTGCACTGACCATAAGGGCAGCCTGGTCTCCACTCATGTCTGGGGCAGGACAGTTCTCATTGATGTAGGCCTCCCTCGCAGCAGCGATGTCCTTTTTCTCCTGCTCGAGCCAGCCAGCTGCAATCTGCAGCATCAAGCTCTACACAACACAAGGCACACTGTTATATGTGGAAAACAAAGTGAAAGTGAAACTAGCTCCTGTTTTTGCTCTGTTCTCACCTTCAGGTGATGCCTGCGACTCGAGGTCATTTTTTTTCCCCTGTGAGAAAAAGAGGAGAAGTTAAGTACACAAGCTTTTTTTCTGAGACCACAAAGTTCTTCATACATTATCCACATATTGTTGACAGGACTGCACAATGTCTCAGAAAATTAAGCGTCTTGCCAAGCTATAATGTTCTACTTGTATGTCTATATCTATAACTTCTGGATGCGATGTAAATTAACAATTTTTTTTACCTATTACATTCTAATTTAGTCTTGTTTGAGCCTTGGCTTTTTTATTTTGATACAATTTGATTAATAAAGTAACAGAATTGGAATTTTAGCTTTAATTCAAATGAACGCCCAATGTCAAAAAGTGTATTCAAATATAATTATTAAATAAAAAAAACAGTGGCAAATTGAATATCATATTTTTTCTCATATTGCCCAACCTCAGATAGGACCTATATCTACTTAAAAATCTTAAAATCTAAAAAAAAAAAAAGAAGAAATGAGTATTTTACTTACTCAGACATTTTGGTCGATGCTGATCTTCAAATTCTGTTCACAGAGAAAACAAGACTTAGACGTCACAAGAGCAGGCTATACAAAACGTCCTGACACTACACGCCATCGATCATTCACATCCTGTAAACCTGAGCTCTCCACCAATCACAAACGGGCTAAAATAGGAACCTAGGTGTTGGGCGGGACAAATGCCAGGGCCCAGCCAGAACAGTTGCCCTTCATTCTTTCAAAAGACACTGTAATTTAAGGTCCACAGGTTTTGAAAGACTAAATGCCAAAGGAACCAAATGTGGCAGCAGCAAGCACGCAGTGAGGCTGTTAACACTGCACTAGACATTCACAAGGCATGTCACAGCTATGAGCAATGTCCCCAAACAGAACCAGAGACATGGGCCAAGTGAACAATAAAGAAGCCTGCAGATACTCACAGGCTTAAGGATAAGACAAGCACTTGAATGCTCAATTAGTGCTAGATTAACTTTAATCCCAAATGGAAACCATTACTTTTTTGGTTAATGGTAAGTTCTGATGTAAAGCGCACCAATCGCCGATTCAAGGTGACCCCAACAAGCCAGTTTAAAATAATTTGAACACTTCTCATAAGAAATTGAAAAGTTACATTAAAAATATAATGTGAAATTGAAATGATCATCTTATATACATCAATTTAAATGATATAATAAATAAAATGCATGATATTTGCCAAAAAAGTAACAAAAGAAATAATAACTTGTAAATGCTTAATATTTTTGATAGAATTTTTATACAAAAATAATAATAATGATAATAATAATCAAGTTAAGTCAAGTCAAGTTGTATGGCACATTTAGAAACATCTAACAGTCAAAAATAACCCAGCAGTTTTTACCACCCAAGCCATAACTTTTCATCCCTTGTTAAGAAATTGTTAAGAAAAACTTGAAATTTGACATAAAACATTAAACAGCACCATACTGAATACTAGTTCATATAAAATAACATCAGTTAGAAGCTCACCTAACAGAAGATGGAGGACTACTGCTTCTGCCGATGCCCGAAAAGACAAGAGGAGAAAGAGGAGGGGGCCGAGGAACAGTCTAAACACTAAGCATTATAAGAGCGCTCGCAGCACATAGGCCGGTCCTCTTTATGGTCCGGACATGTCAATGACCAATGGGCCATCGGGAGCCAGAAATACCACAACAACAACCTTGTAAATCTACAGAAGTCGTAACCTCAAGCTGAATACTGGCGAGACTGTACTCCCACCCACTGTTTGGAGCAGGACAAATGAATGGCAAGTGTGATGCTAAGGGAGGGGGAAGTGTGTGTTCTGCTGTTCTAAAGGCGGCAGCAGCAAAGAGGTTTGGAGAGACGTTTTAGTGACTTCACCACATCATTATCAATTCCGTTATAATTTCCTAAGCAACAAAATTCGGATCAACTCCAACCACAAATGGTGCAATTTTCTTGTCAGATTTCAACCAATATTTCAAGATGCACCATGTTACTTTGCTCGAGCTGTGTCTTGTCTCCATTGAGATGTGATCGCTTTACCTAGAATGGCCCACAGCACCTACGCATCTCCATACAGACAAGCAGATTACATCACCAGGCGAAGTTACAGGTCAGATCTATGAAAAGGCAAGCCCACTCACTGTAGGAAAGAATGTTTTTCGTGTATTTTATTTGCAGCGTTGCATACGTTCAATGCCAAATACATGAAAAACATTCTTTCCTACAGTGAGTGGGGCTTGCCTTTTCATAGATCACCAGGCGAAGTTACAGGTCAGATCTATGAAAAGGCAAGCCCCACTCACTGTAGGAAAGAATGTTTTTCATGCATTTTATTTGCAGCGTTGCATATGTTCAATGCCAAATGCAAAGAAGTAATATTTCCATTGGGAGAAACAGGCTTACATTTTACATTTAAGTGCACCTTGAAATTGAGGGTTAATGGGATGATTTCAGATATTGTGTGTGTATAAATGTTTAAAATAAAACTGGCACTCACCATCTGCAGTCGCTGTAATGTTGTCCATGGGCAGGTACCTCAGGAGAGTCCAGTAAAATCCATATAGGAACAGGAAAGTACCGAGGATCCCTACTGACATCTAGTGGTTGATAGTAATACTTGTTGCTGGTGGACTTGAACAAATTATAACTTCTCTCAAATTTTCAAAAGTAAAAATGTATTTTATTTTTGTCATTGCATTACATTAAGTTACAGTATTTGTACGTATGCACTGACATGTTAAATTAGTCAAATATCTTCTCCAATAGATATACTTAACTAGTGTTTTTACATTAATACATTCAAAATTACTTAAGCGGGTGAGTTTTTGTTTTTAAATATCGACAATTTAGTTTTTTTTATCGAAGAAAAAACTTTGGATGAACATAGGAGGGAGGTGTGGCGGACCAAAAGGTAAAATAAAAATGTCTTTAGCTTGTCTCAAACATCTTCTTCCTGTCAGCTTTGTCTTCAATGTTCTTACGCCAGTCGCCCACA
>KN511292.1:970-16589 GCA_000787155.1 Scartelaos histophorus
CACTCACAACTCCAAAAGCATGTGTGAGCTTTAAATAATTTAATCTATATTCAATCCAACGATACTTTGTAATGTACTTCTGCATTACTAATTAAATAAAAAAGGGGAAAAAATAAAAATAACTATAACAGTGATGGAGTGGAGATTAATGAATAACATTTTATGCACAGAGGCGTTTTTTTTTTTGTTTTTTTTTTGCACATGGTTAACAAAGTGATTTTGCTATTTCCCGTGGTAAAACAATAAAGATAAAAACTCAGTCGTTGTTTATTGAATATGTGATTAAAGTTAAATGCACATATTCAATAAACAAATTCACTTCATTAAAAAAAATGAATTTCTTTTTGAAATGCTAAGTGTTGGCATGCATGGCCCTCTGTACTTCTAATGTTTGCTTTACCAAGACTCAAATTCTTTCTTCTTTAGAACTATACTGTAGAAATGATGTAGTCCAATTTAAGATAATGAAATAAAAAGGTTTAGATCTGGAATAGTACTATTTGAGATCTTGAGAGCTGGTCGTACTCGGAAATCCACTGCGCTGAATGCTTAATACTAGTGCTTTTTATAACATAATCATAATTCCCTTTTGAGATTTGTTAATATTTCTTTTCATCTCAGTCCATATTTTAATTTTGGGGAATTTCCCAGTCCAATATTTTTCCTTTTTACCAACTCATCGTGGCTAAAAGCTGAATGAGTAGGATGTGAGGCGGGCGGGAGGAGGAGGAGGGGAAATTACACATTGTAGCTATTGATGTCCTTGAACTGTGGTCTTTCCCAAGCTCCAGGAACAATGTGTCTTCTGTTAGGGTTCGTGACACGGCGGGGACAGGCGGAGGGCGCAGCGAGAGCCATGGCACCACTACACCAACACAGACCAGAGGAGACCCAGACCCGGAGCACACCCGCACCACACCCACCCCAGGACCAGTGTCTGAGCTGGGGCTGAGTCATGAGCCAAGCACGCCTGAGCTGTGGACGAGAGTGGACACATAGTGGACACAGAGTGGACTTAGTACAGGGGGGTCTGCGGTTATAGCAGGGCACCGAGACCGGATATGATGGTCTTATTTTTAGTTTTAGATAAGAAGAGCATGACAACGTTTATCGGACTTGATTGTGATGGACTGCGTGTGTGTGTTTTCCCTGCGCTATTTCTCAGAAGTAAATCCTAAATTAATAATTAGTTATTTGCTCTTTACAAAATGGTATTATTATTTGTAGTTGCATATGAGGGAAATGGAAAAATATTTACTTTCCAATGCTTTATAATGTGCTATATAAATAAAATGTTTTAATTCATTCATTCATTCATTCATTATACCATATCTGAAAACAGTTTTTTTAAATCAACATTAATATCCACTAACATTGGAATTGTATTGTGATTTACTGACACACCACTGTGTCCAGGGAAGGTTTTAAAATGGCCTGCCCTGTGCATTCATGCCCCTGAGAGAAATAAACAAAATAATATTTCAAGTCCTATATTACGCACTGTTGACTTTTGTAAGCTTTAAGCCATGTTAGAAAGGTGTAACCTCCCCAACACGTGCTTGGAGGTGTGTTTTGTTCACACATGTTTGAGTTATCCTGCGTTATTATTCTGTCTACATCTTCAAAGCTAAAAACGCTCTATACCACCTTGTGATGGTGATCGGCAATTCCCAGGCTGAAATGATCCAATTGACTCTAGTGAAGATGTGTGGACTTTACAAACATAGTGGAGCACTTCCTGCACATGATATCACAAGATGGGACAGCGTGTTTGAGAAAAGAACTCAACATAAATATGTAAGATGTGCGTATTAAACATTTGAGAATGAGGCAAAACTTAAGGCTGTTTGTGTTTGACTAGGAAACAGTCATAACATAGATCAGAGAATGGTGTCATATGGGATCTTTAATGAATTGAATCATCTGTTTGCACACCCCTTGCACTCTACACAGAGTATATACCATCTCCAGTTATTTTCCAGTACAGTTTCTGAGCCTGGCGCAGTTTGTGACTTACGAAAACTGTGGGTTATACTCAAACCCCAAATTCTTTCAGCAATGATTTGTTTTCCTTCCCATTGATCACCAAGCAGCTGCTGAAGGATTCTTAGCGCGACCAATGAAGCCACACTGTTTTCTTTGCATCTTAGACATGCAGACAGACTGAGTGAGAAAATAAGGGAAGAAAAGGTACACATTTAACCTGGGGCGATGCGTTGAGTAGTCAGTCTTTTTTGAATTATACTATTAGTACAATTTATCTTGTTATTTTTTAAAAGAAATTACAGAAAGGCTAGACAATGTTGAGTTATTTAGTTTTTAATCTTAAATGTGCCAAAAATAACCGTTTGAGGAATGACCTCACCAGTACGGGACTAGCTACAGAAAAGCATCTCTAAGTAAGCAGCATGGCCCATTGGTATAGTGTTCTTAAGGTGATGTGCTATGGTTATTTTACACTACTGGAAAAATGCAGAACCCAGGAACATTGCACTTGGATATGGGAGACTGGGTGCAATGTCCACAAACAGTCTAAACTCATACTTTTCTTCAGTCTCTTTGAAATATTTTGCCATTCTTTCTTCTATTATTTTGACCATGGCCGTGCTCTCCAGCCCATGGTCTTTGTTCAGCTCTGACGCCATCGCTCATATTATTGCTGTTTTTTTTTCTTGTAGCTCGAGTAAACATAAGCAGATAAACTTAAATCCTTGATCTTTTTTATTAATTCATAAAAGCAGAATTTTGACGAGATTTGAGGAGGGAGGACACATGTGAGTGACTGTCTGTGCTGTCACCATGACACTGGAAGTCTCCTGCCTCATGATACACTATTAGAATATAGGGAGAATATGTGGTGGCTTTCCATCTGGCCCCAAAGCTGAATATTCTAGTCATGTTTGCCTTGTCTTGCTTTGGCTGCATGTTCCACAGTAGGACATTGGAGAATCTGTCTCCTTAGAAATATGCATAGTTACATACAGGTCAGATCTGTGGAGCAGCAAATCTGCTCACAGAAAGAACACATGTTTTTCAAGTTGTGTTGTATTTTTCCTACAATAAAATATACACATAATAGATTAAAGTAAATGCAGACAGACTACTGTAATAATGCAGGATTATTTAACCATGTTTGAAGGAAACAAAACATGACACTGGGTACATTTCTGATGAGGTAACAGCATTATAACTTAAAAAGAGTCACTGAATTTGTCTTTAAATTCAAGATAGATGACATTAATACCGTTCTTTGGACCACTTCAGGCAAAGCAAAAACATGTCCACAGAGACCAATAGGTAGAGAACCGCCCACCAGAAAAGTTACCTTTAAACATAACTGTGCGTGATATTTTTTAGCAATAAGAACCGTAACATTTATGGGAACAAAGCACATAAAAAGAGTATTCAGGAGTTTGAAACGGGACAAAATCCATGAAAGAATTATAGTGTCATATCAAAATTCTGTATGTGAATACGATGGTTCCACACGGTTGACAAAATACTGAGATTCAGATTTGAACAGTTTGACAAGGATTAATGACCTTGCCTAATTCATCTTGATCATAATGTCTAGACCAATTTTTCACAGACAAAAACATAAAGTTATTGTTACAAGCCAGTGGTATCAACTTGAAAACATAAATTACCTGAAGGAAATATTCAGTTACAAGAAGACATACATTTCCTGGGTTGTACATTGTGTCACTGCTTCCTGCTATTCATTGTGCATTCCCCTGGCACCAAACACAACCCCCTCCATCCCTCCATCCCTCCAACCCCCACCCTTCCATCCCTCTATCCCGTCTTTAATAAACGAGCGCTGGTGGTAATTGCCCAGTACGAGACACTGTCATTACTCATTCAGATGTCCAATATGGGCGCACACATACATACACACTTCCACACCACAGGATGGAGGCCTAGGCAGAACATGCAGATCCATATCATTGATCTCACCGCTGCCCTCCCCTCTCCCTCCCATACGCCATTTTTCATATTCAATGAGTGACTTGTTAGTTTGGCTGCTCGATACAGATACGTCTCAATTATGGTAAGACCCCGTATTGATATGTATGAAAAGCAGCGGCGTATGGTAAGATCAGAACTATCGTCTGGTTTAAAATTTTGAAAGAAAGTGCCAAATAATTAGGCAGACAATCAAGCACAATTATGTATACAACTGGTTAGGTTCATGTCCCATATAACAACACAAAGCAAGTTCAATTGGGACTAAACTAGGACTAAAAGGGAACTAAAATTTGGACTACATGCCAGACCAGGACTAAAATAGTAAACTTTGTTAGGACTAACAGGACCAAATCAGGACAAGTGTCAGCACACCAGATGTTTTAGTTCCCTTTTATTAAAATGGGGCAATAGCTTCCTATTAAAAAAGGAGATATTATGCTAAATCTTTTTTTTGTTTGTTGATATATTTTATATGTATATGTATATGTATATGTATATGTATATGTATATGTATATGTATATGTATATGTATATGTAGCCCACAAGCCTACGTCATTCTTGCAAACACTCAAGAGTTCTACATAAATATAATAAAACATGATCCACAAACATGATACAAAACTGTACACAGCAACTTGACAAACCTGTGATGTGCAGTAGTTTCATAAATGGGATGCACACTGATTGTGTTGTGCTATCACTCTGAAGGGGGAGTGACTTAACACAGGGAGCAAAGGGAAGGGAAATGTATGTTATGAAACGTGTTAATACATTGTTTTGCGCAAATATAGAATTTTCCAAATGGAAAATGTAACATGATGATCTATATGTGAGCAGGTAATTACCTAATACAGTAGAGGTAAAATAACTGATACTTCACAGTGGCTGTAGTATAGCAAGTTAATTTGTTGAATGTCTATTCTCGCTTTTCACCTTGTTCTGACTAAAAGGCCACAGTAAAGTAAAATATAAAACTGAATATACTGGAGTAGTGTGATTGCCCCTACATAGCCCCACAAGACGTCAGAGCATTAGTAGTAGCTGGAGGAATAGTTTTGTATGATAATGAAAAACGACTCTTCCACAAAACCCGACTCCAGCCAAACTTTAAAAGGCCACTGTCTGCGTTAAATATTGGAATGTCATCTTTTACAGGGGAGAATAAAGAGAGGCAAAAGCACTGGGGTCCATAAAAAGCATGTATATACACATATTGTGCAGTGGATAACAGCACATCCCTGCACTGTAAACCATAAATCTGCAAGCCGGGTTGTAAAAGAGAGGATAAAAGACAGCATCGGGCTATTTTGACTGAACTTGTGTCTGAGCTATTTTTGCCTGTGGACAGACATGTCTTTGGCACACGTAGGGGAATGTCAGCTGAGTGTTAATATTATGTGTCCAGAACAGAGGAGCTGTAGTCTGGGGAGAAAGACAGGAGGACTGGAGACTGTAGACACCTGCGTGATATCATCCACACTGTTTATGTCCATAATAATCGTCCGCACAATAAATTCACTCCTATGTCTTTCAGTTATGAGAGCAGACAGGAACTGAGGCTGCTTTACACCGCCGCGTGGTTTGTATGCTCGATTTCACACAATCAAACTCTATTCTCTATTATAAACATTTCAGTAAAAGGCAATGATGGTAAAACTAAGTGTGGGAATGCCTTGTTTAAAAATCACTCATTTCTTGGTCGGTTTTAATGGTTGTGGTCAGTTATATCACTTGTGCACTTTTATAGCATGCATGGACAATGTCAGACGTTACCGAACAAGATTTTAGTGTTTCAGACATTTGGAGAGACTTAATATATTTTTGGGGTAACTGCAAATATTACCAAAATAACAGTTTGAATGTTCTTTTTGGGGGATTTGATGGTGCTTCTTTTAAATCTCCTCTCCCACTGATTTCTTAAAGAGTATTATGCTATTTTCTGATCTATGTTACAATGTTGTTTCCTCATCCAAAACCTGGAGTTGTGTTTTGCTTCATTCATCCACATTTAACACACAAATCCTGCATATTTAGGCTCCATTTTTCTCTCAAACAAAAAACGCCCTGTTAACTTGTGGTGTCATGTGGTAATACGGGAACCTCACTGTTTTTAAACTGCATACGTCTTTAGAGATGTAGACAGTATAATAATAATAATAATAAAGCGTTACTCAAGTATGTGTGAATGAAACAAAACACAACTTGGGGCATGTTATGTTTTTGATTAGTTAGAACTTTCTAAGACGGCTTAAAGCTCAGTTTAAGAATGATGCTTTGTCATATCCTTTATTTGTCTTGGAAAACGCAAAATAGTACATTGAGTTGGGACATTTTGTGGCCTAATTTGCACAGAAATAAAAATGGTAAGGGCTAATTTAGCTGATAACTTTGATTCCTCGTTGTCGATCACAGTGACAATACTTGAGTACTTGGCATACTAGTATTTGGCACTTTGGTACTTTGACTCTTGACCTCTTGTCTTCAACTTTCACTTTGGGATAAATCATTGCACCGCCTGCTGTGCCATTACAAACTGGCCCTTGTCCGGGAAACCACAAGTCAAGTGTGTTTCTGCACAAGGCACTGCTCTGTACTGTAGCTATGTAAATAATATGAAACAATGACGGATGATGTTGATGGCTGCTCCTCAGTGCTCCACCACTCCTCACTCATCACACATCTTCACTCAGGCCCAGTTTCTCCGCACTTCCGCCTCTGTCCTTCTCTTTACAGTCTTCAGGAATGTGGGGTCTCCTTAGTGATTTATAAACACACACATAATAAATGGGCGGTGGTAGTTTAAGCAGTGATGAAGCGTCCTCTCTCTGGGAGCCCAGCGCTGGCCTATACGTGTGATTTAAAGGGCTGACATTTATAGCTCCAGGGCCTATTATTCAGAGTGACTGTCTGTGTACACATCAGCTTTTACAGCGGCTATGCAGAGGTGAGCCCAAAACTCAGCACTATCATCCCCAGTCTAAGTGGTCTGAGGAGCCCAGTAACCCAAGGCCAGCTGCTTAAGTGGCACCTATAAAGTCCTAAGGGATTTGCCGAGCGTAACCTAATCAAGGCTCTATTTATTTGTTCATAAGTAATGCTGTGTTAAAATAGTTTGGTAATTAATTTAGGTTCAACAAAAAAGATGTCTCCTTGAAGGTAATAATTTACAAATGTCCCAAAAACCTATAATGTATTCCTCACAAAATCCTCACAAAAGCAATTGAAATGAAAATATGAAGCCAATTTTAATGGACCAAATGGCTCAAGAAATGTTATTTCCCAACAGTAATGGGTTTAACTTTAAGCAGCAAATAAAAAGCTGCAGTATTTGATGGAATAGTGATATAATGCATGAATCAGGAACAAAGTAGGTTTTCTTTAAACACTGGACTTTGTTAGATAGTGTCCCAGTATTTTTGGGAACTGGCTTTTATGATTCACATAATCCATTGAAAGTATTTTTTGTCAAGCTTAAGTTGTATTACTTCCAGTCACAGAGTGACTCTGTTTTCACATAAGCGCCTGACTTCCACCAACAAACAGCACATCGCCATCGACGACTTTGCAGCCGCGTCACTATCTGTCCGGGATAATAGATGACAATAATGGGAAACTGTCCCTAAGCACTCGTTTGGAGTCTTCCTGCCCATTTACTGATACCCTTCATATTTAATTCCCCTTCTATAGCCAGGAAAACAGACACTTTAAGTCCATCTAGAGGGAGCACATTTACAATAAAGGGCCGGCTGAATCCGCGGCTCACATTTCCTTCTAACTGTGGCAAGACATAAACCTCCAAGCCAGAGCTCATTTTCTTGGCGCCATCTCCCGGACATTGCAACAAGAAATCAATACACACAATCCTCTTTAACTTTGCAAGCTTTTGTGAAAATGTCTTTGTCGAAACTATATGGAGATCTTGTCTAGTTTTTCGCCACATTTTCCTACAGGCCAGTGCACACTTGTTGCTACCTCGCCTGTGAGCATCAGAATCGTGCTTTCTGGACACAGCTCTGCGATACGAGAAGCCCAGTCTGTTGTTGTGCATTATGGTCGCTGTAACTCAATTCTTTGAGATGAGGAAGGAGAAATAATTCAATCGTACTGGAGAGATAAAGATCCCCACAGCGAGGCGGGAAGACATGCTCCGCCTGTATCAAGTTATGCTCCAGAGATTAGCGTGTAGCATGTAGCGTTTAGCTTGTAGCTACACTAAATCAAAGCAGACTGTGATCCACTGTGTCAATAAAGCACACTGGCTTATTGCATCACATTGTTCAAAGTGACTTTAGAGTCACAACACAACGCAAAGCGTTTAGACTCAAAGATACATCAATGATTCATGAGGACGTCAGTCAAGATGTTTTAACAACTTTATTTACACTGTCTGGTGTTTTATCCCTTTACCACAATGGGAGACTTGGGTTTGAATGGGCTACAAAACCTCCAGCGAAAATGTAATGTTGTAACTGGCCTATTTGATTTGGCTTATTTAGGGGTTTCCCAGATATCATCCCTAAAGCCGTTCTGCAGTTATCCAGGCATGGAACTAGCAAAACAGCTTACAGACCCAATAGGCGACTATTTAGACTTTGTTTTTGTGGCTGATCTGCATTAAACATTTGACTATACATTTTGAAAGTTCGCCAACATTTGATGATTTACATTTGGCACCGTGGTTCTGGCATAGCTTTTATCTAGATAGGCCAGGCTTTATATTCTACTTTTGATCAGTATAAGACACATTAAGCATAGTGTATGTGAGTGTCCTCTTTGTGCAGTGCTCTGAAAGGGGTCAGGGGCCTATGCTAAAACATGTGCATCTTTAAAGAGATGCCGCGCTGCCGCCTTTGTAGCCTCTGCTGTACATCACTGTGACAGGAGGCTGCTTCAGGTGGGACAGGCCTGAGAGGTCGGACCATGTGATAGACAGGAATAGTGCGCATGCAATCCCCAAAAGGAAGTGACCTCACAGTGACCTGACCCAGCTGTGACCTATGACCCCTCCACTTTGAGCACTTGAACCATGCAGTGCTGGTACCACAGAAATAGAACTTAGCCAAAATGTTTACTGTCAGGATGTATTTAATGTTTAGTCACTGAAGTAGTCAGCAAAGAAGTAAACTAAATATATGCACAACAAAAAAGCCACTGACTTTTTTTTTTTTTTTTAAATAGCTAATATGTAGCATGAGGACAAAACAGGGGGAAAAAGAAAAAAGTAGATGATGATATTTAAGTGAATTGGTGAAAGCAGTTGCCATAATTCCACAGTTAAATGCAATAAGAAGAACATCATCTAATTACAGTAATTTTTACTGAAAATAACATTATTCTTTTATGCCCTGTATTATAAACACACAAAAATCAATATATGAGATTATACTATAATGTCTAAAACCATTTCCCAGTAAATCCTTTGATTACAGTTAAATAGATTCATATTTATTTCTGCAATGAACTGGGCCTGAGATCCAGAATCTTCAATACTTTACAAAGATATGAGTCTCCTCACCAGTTCATTGGGACATGTTTGACAAGTGGATTACCGAATCAGTGACATGCACGGTCTGTCCGCATCAAAACAAATATGCTTACGGGAAAACAGAAAGTAAATAAAATAGGGGACTGAAAACATCACAGATTTGCATCACAGAAAAAAAATCTGATTACACAATCCTGTTTGGTTTGGTTCTGGTTCATGACACAGTGGGGAGAGTGGTGACCAGACTGATCCTGTATAAAAAATACAGAAGAATCTCCCTCTAAACCCACTACTCATACATAGACTTGATGTTGCATTTTCAAGAGGAGTTGTTTAAAACTTAAGTGGTCCACCCCAAACATCTCTATGGTCCACTGCTACTATAGTATATTTTCACTTTTGAACAATACTGAATGTAACGTTTTTGCAGCCATGCCTCCACCACAGCATTGCTCAAACCAAAATAATTCCTTTGGGTCCTTTAAGGGTTAAAAAGTAATATGTATGCTGCAAACACAAGCTGCTTCTCCCCAGAGCTGTGCAACGGCGATATTCTTCCCCCAGAAAAATAAACGACAATGGAACCAGAAGTGGCACATAAATTAAAGTGGCAGGGTGATTGATGACTTACAGAAAAAAGGGAGAGCTTGTTTTTTGTACAAGTATGAAATATGCACATACACTAATGCACACATACACATGTTTACACACACTGCGGAGAAACCATTTACAATCTGGAACCACATCAATCCCAAAGCCTCTGCCCCATCCCAAAATACACCCCTGAGAATATAAGGCAAGGGGAAATTACAATGTGTTTGTTTGTGTTTGCCTGAATGCATTTTGGGGCATGTCCTCGTACCCCCGACAAAGCTACTAAATGAGCTCCATACAATATTAAAAGATGCAAAATGAGTTTGTGGTGACGCATTACTAGGCGACCTGCACCAAGGGCACCATGGGAAATAAGTGGACCAGGTCTGTGCAATTTTAAGGCAGAACACTGGATTATTGTTACCTAGAGTCCACCGGTCAAACTGCTTTTTCACAAACGAATGTAACTACCACTAAACGTCTGCAGGGATAATTATAAGTAATATCACAGAGTTTTACTGTAAATTAAGACAACACTTGAATTAGAGCTGCAAACTAATGAATTGTAAATAGTTTTCAAAAGAATTATTGATATCCAGATATTAAAACTACGACTACTGAAGCTAGATACTCACTTGTAGAAGTATTAATACTGGAAAAAAATAGTGTTTTTTGCAAACTGTGTGGAGTGTGGAGAGAACGTGAGGGGATTTTTGTTGCCTTTGCACTGCAGAAAAACTAAAAAAACGAACAAACAAACAGAGAATAAAGTGAAATCTGGATTTACATTCGAATTATAAGACCACATGATAATAAGAACCTATTAGTATGAGTTGAAAAGTACAATCTGTTGTTTAAAAAGAGCATTTCATATCAAGTATTTTCAAGAAAAATCAAAGATCATATCCTAATCAGCAAGTAAAATGTTTATATCTGATGTTAGTCCTTTATTTTGGGTAAAACTAATATGAATGAAGTTTGCTGGTACATCTTCAAGTATGATTTTATTCTGTTGAGGAGTTTAACATCCAACAAAAGAACCAAAGAGCAGTGAGTAGGAAGACAATATTTGGACAGTAAGAACACGCAGAGAAGAAAAACGAGTGGATGCTGTGGAGGCCGAGTGCAGCTCTGTCTTTTATTGCCCCATTCCAGCAGATGAGCAGCATCAATCTTTACCTCGCCACTGGGATCAGGCCTGGCTTCTGCAACCAGACTGAGAGGAGGAGGAGGAGGAGGAGTGAGGAGGGGGGGCACGGCACTGTACACGAAAGTCTGCTGAGGCACAGACAAATATAAGCATCAATCATACACCGGCCAGCACAACCTACAGCTCCTCCTGTGTCTGGGGAGAACACATAAGCAGACACAAAAAGAGCCAAGCAATCTGCAATATATGTGCACAAAACTAGTGAAGCTTATATTAAAGGGCGCAAATTAAGCTATTTTCTGATCTATGTCATCACAAATATACCTGGAAGTGTGTTATGCATATTTAGGCTGAGTTCTTGTGCTTTTGCTAGAACCATTTCAACGATTTCAACCCTGGAACTGCCAATCCCAATTGAACAAAAGATAAAAAGGCAGCTGCTAACTCGAAAATGCCCAATTAATGACATCGCAAAGTGGAGCAGAGCATTTTGAGCTTTGGAGTTGTAGACACAGTTAATAAAAATAACTCAAAAAAACTCCAGGTATGTTTTTAATGAGGTAACAACATGTCTTAAAGCTTGTAAGAGTCAATTTTGTGCAATATAGGACCTTTAATGTTCTACAGCTACACATACTTTGGCTGTAATATTCAAGTTGAACCTACAAGGGTCTAAACTTACAATTGTAAAGATGTTCAGAATCTTATTGGTTAGTTTTACTTCATTAAAAAAGCACAAAATAAACATCTTAGCAAACAATTCCCATACTTAACCATACTTTCTTAACTCTATCTTTGATCCATCTCACAAGTATCATACGGTTTTGTGTTGCCGCTGACCTCCTTCAGATCTGAATACAAATTAAAAATGGAGAAATACTTATGCATGTACTTATGTATACTTATAGTACTTATACTATGTTGAATTTTGGGAGTTGAGAATAAAACATGCCGCCATCGGTGACAAATCGACAGAGGAATTAGTTGTAAATCAAAGGTGTGGGCTGCTGACGACTGGGAGAACTGCTTGGTGAGATTTAGGAGTGTGTGTATTGTTGAGCCCCTGCCCACTCCTTCAGCACCTTGTTTTAGTTGACAGTGTAGTATTTATGTTTATGTACAATTTTTTATTTTTTTTTTTAAGTTAAAGGTCTTTTATTGGGATCTTGTGTCATGCTGTGTTATAACGTTCATCAAAAATATATCTGAGGTTGTGTTTTGTTACATTCACACTTGTATAATTTATTATTATCTGCATCTCCATCTGCATCCCTAAAGCTTAAAATGCTCTGTTCCACCTTGTGATGTCATGCAGTGTGTAGTGTTTGAATTTGTTTGAGAGAAGAACCTAAATATGTTTTGTGTGTTAAACATGAGTGAATGAAACAAAACAAAACTCCCGGTATGTTCTGATAGATCTGAAAATAGCTTAATATAGACACTTTTTGTATATTTTGTATATTTTTTAATTTCACACTGCTGTTACCACTACCAATATGATACTATTATGAGTGCAAAGCCAATGCAATAATTGTAGGCAATTTGTTTCAATAAACAGTAAATATAATTGTTCTCATTGCACATGGTTTAATTATAGCACAGTGTTGTTATGCCATACACAAGAGAACAGAGCTCATAACATTAACTATTAAGACTTAACACAAAATAAAAGGTAGGGGACAAATCAGGACCACGGCCAGAGACAAAGAGTGACCAGTAACCTGTTATTATAAATACACATGATAAATACAGTGCAATAAATATATTAAAATCAATGTAAAATAAAAAATACAGTGGATAAGCATTGCAACTGGATTCTAAATAGAAAAAAAAAAGTATTTCCCCTAAAAGAAATTAGAGCAAGCCTGTAATTTGAAGCTCGAAAGCAGGAAGGTAGAGGTCTCCAGCTCTCAGTGACCTTGTTGTCAATAAATAAATCACTCATGAGGTTCTGACCTGTATTTACACAATCATTACAACTAAAGAGCTGAGACTCTCAAACAAAACTAAACTAAACAAACAGCTGCAGACCATTCCCACACATACACTCACCATGTATCCAGCGATGTGTGGACAGAATGAACTAACAAGCAATGGAGTAAGAATACACAGCCATCATCAGGCAGTTAAAGCCCAAATGTAACAAAGTACTATGTAAAATGCACGCAGTTCTTGCCCAATGCCGGTATCTTACTAATACGTGAAATAAAACCTGATATTTTGTTTTGAGCTTCACTAATACTAGCGGTTTTTACTCCAACCCTAATGGCATTTTTATTGATCGAATCCTTAATGGCGAGGCCGATATATTTGACGGCGCTCATTTGAAGTAGAAGTGAGTAATAGCTGTCTGAGGGAGGCCGTAAAGCTGTGTGCGTGTGTTCTTATTTTTTATCGTACTCTGTCATTTGGGGATTGAAGGAAGGCTCGAGGAGAGAGGAGAGAGATGGAGTTTTTAATTTACTGAGCACATCGGGCAAGGAGAGAGGAGAGAAAGATGTAGGAGACTTTGGCAAAAAGGTGAAAGATTTCCAGGCTGAAACTAGCACACCAAAGCATTTCTGCAAAGCATTTGACTTCCATACGCCCATACATCAACTCTTAGCAAACAAATCTCGCACCCCCTCTTTTCTGTACCCGTATTCATTTCTCCCTCCATCTCTCCATCTCTCGCAGGTCATCAGCGAGCTAAACCACAACAAAGAGGGGCCGTTGCTGCGGTGACCTTGGCTGTGACATCATGTGGCGGCAGAAAGAAATGAAGCCATTAGGCCGAGGCAGCGTTTGGCCATAAATCAGACTGTTTCCAATAAGCTGCCTTAATGGTCATCCATCACCCGGGCCCAGCCTGCGCCCAGAGAGCACCCAAGCGCCTGGGGAGCGGCCACGGGAGGCGGGGAAGGGAGGGGAGGGGGCAATAACGGTCCAGTGAGGGGACCAGCCCAGGGTAAGTCCAGGGGGTATATGGAAATAATGGAAGAATGGCACAAGTGCGAAGGGTGCCTTTCAGTGTCCCTTATACTGGAAGGTGTGTGGAATCTGAAGAGGTGCAGCATTTGGTTTAGAGTATTGGAAGTAAGCAGGGAAATGGTAATGTAATACGCTCAGGTGTTTCCACAAGTCTTGGTCCTAATGTGGGCCAGTATAGCAGTTCTGCATTGATAAAGTAGGTCCCTCCAAACGACTCAACACTGCTGTGGTTTCTCTGGGCCTGACACATATGACCAGTCAAATATATTTAAATTAAAAGGGCTTATAGATGGTGAGGACATATTTCAAAATAATAATGTCTTTTCCAAATGGTATTTATTGGAATTGTTGGATCACAATGTTAATCAGGATCTCTATGTATACTTATATTCATTTAGAATAGTTTGTCTTGTTTATGCACCAGTCAAACTAGTTTCAGATTTGATTTTACAGCCATTTTACTATTGCAAATGTGAACATGTACCTTGAAATATCAAACCTTACATTTAAATGATTACTATAAAGTTTTTCAGCTAAACCCAACAAGTACAACTATAGCCTATGCTATTTTTCTAGTATGAAAAAGTATGAAATTAGATTTGTGAATTATGTATTAATTATAGTTAAAAATATTGACAAAAATCCTTGTCATGGAAATAAGTTCCATCTCTCGCATGACACATGTTTGGGGTGAATGTTGCGCGGTGCATGTGAACAAGATCGACCCAAAAGTGAAGTAAACAGAACTAAATCTTGTACATACTGGGGTCAGCCCACAGAGTGCAGTAACATCTGTGAAAATGACCTAAGAAGACAGCATATTTGGTTTGTTTGTGAAGGAGATTTTGATGCAGAGTAAATACATACGGTATGGTAAACTTGAGATTTTCTGATTGCATCCCATTCAAATTGCCATTTCGATTTGATTGCAATTAATCTTGCAGCCCTCAAACTCAAAATACATTTAAGGCAGTGCAATACGAAGAGCCAAATAGACCCAAGAGGAACAGGAAGAGATCACATGAACCTCCTCAGCTGTGTGGAAAGACAGGGCCCGGGCCAAACCCATAGCCTGGGCATAAAGCAGCTCAGCCAGGCCTCATGTCGACAGCACCCAGTCTGCTCCACACCACACAGGCCTCATGCTGAAAGCTTCAATTTAACTTATGACGCCTCAGTCTGCAATTGTGGCAGAGCTCATTTTTATTTTCTCTCATGGGTTTGATCTCCTGTTTTCCTTCCTTTTTTGAACTCTTCACTCAATAATTCACAGTTCATGATTTGATATTTTCTTATTTTAACTGACTGCACCACTGTCTGTCTTGAGATTCTTTCAGAATGGATATGTATGGTCATAATCTCTCAAAGCAAGAAGTAATTTTGGGCCAAATCTACTCCCCCTGCAGTCACTTTAAAGGCTGGTGTGTGTGTGTGTGTGTGTGTGTGTGTGT